>VDFB02272386.1:0-66958 GCA_007258455.2 Sequoia sempervirens
GGGCTGAGCACCTGGCATAATAACATTAAAATATATTTATTGTAAAAAATAATATAATTATTATTAAAAAATAAATATAATAAATTATAAAAGTTAATTTATGATTATTAATATATAAGAATAATCAAAATATATATTAAAATTATATATTAATAAATTAAAAATATTATTAAAATATGTTTATTATAAAAAATAATATAATAATTATTAAAATATATATAATAAATTATTTAATTTATAATTATCAATATATAAGAATAGTCAAAAATAATATTAAAAATTATATATTAATACATATTTATTAATATTTTATAATAATATAATCTTAATATCTAATATCTAAAATAAATATCTTAAAAAAAAAAATCTTTGGAGTCCTAGTTTTTCATGTGCAAGCTTTTCATCAATATTTCTATTGTTGTTCACCAACTGCAACATCATTTTGATACCATCCTTCCCCTCTAAACATGCAATAAACCTTTATCCAACATTGTAAAAGAGATTCACTCATGTGGAGGGAGTCCAGAGGGATTCTTTTAAAAGTTTTAAAGTGTAAAAAAAAAATCACATCCAAACACTTTCTATTTTTGTAGAGAAAATCATTTTGAATTGAGGGGAGCGAGGATAGAAGATGAGGGAAGGAGGATCAAGTTCTGCAACCAAGAATGATGGCGATTTTCCATTAAGAAAGGGGTTTGAGTCTCTTGTATTTTTGGTCTCTTTTTTGCAATTTTATCATTCCTCATTTTTCGTGTCATGTTTGTAGAACTAGAATTTTTTTTGTTCATTCAAAATGTTAATTTTAGGGTTTTATTGGTCACACATCCTATTTTAAAAAATATTGTATTTCAACCATCTGTTTAATTGCAATTAATGTGGAGACTTAGAAAGTGCTTAGGATATGATGTTTTAAATGTGGCAAGGTGAGTTGGTGTTAGGTGAGCCTCCCAATGGGTTAGAGGTAGTAAGAGAATTTAATGGGAGTAAAACAAAAATGAAGAAAACATTTAGGGAAATTTTTGTGGAAGGTGCTAGGGAGAGGGTTCTAGAGTACGCTAAATTCTTGGTGGTGGAAGATGGTAGGCGATGCAAGGACTGTCCGAAACTAGCAACAGATGGTAAGTGCTCTCTGGTAGGGCCAAAAAAACGGTGGCAGTTCCAAGTCAAGATATGGAAATTACTTTATGCGGAGAGGAAAGTAGATTAAAAAATATAGCAAGCTTTCTTGTGGCTCTAGAATGTAACATTATAATTCCAGCTAGGAAATACATGAATGAGTGGTTTAAAAATGTTTGAAATAAAAAATATGGAGTCCATATTTTTTGTAGAATGTTCCCAAAACATTATAATTCCAGCTAGGAAATACATGAATGAGTGGTTTAAAAATGTTTGAAATAAAAAATATGGAGTCCATATTTTTTGTAGAATGTTCCCAAAAGATTTATTTCTAGTTTTTTTCAAAAATCATGAAATGCAAGGAAAAATTGTCTCAAAAGATTTTTTGGAGTATAGGTAATCCCTTGTTTATGGTGATTGCCTAGTCTCCAAAGGCTATAAAGGAGGAAATACTAGGTTTATCATACCTTATATGGGTTACTCTAAACGGATTGCCTCCTCAAATTTGAAACTTTTTACCAAAACTGTTCTAACCATTAGGTAATGTGATTAGGGTGGAAGAAACTAGAACAACCTTGTTGCACATGGATTCAAGAATTTTGATATCACTATTCACTAGAGTGGATATTCAAGAAGCAATTGAAATAGAATACCACAATTTTTTTTAGCATGTAAGATAGAGACTCTGACTAGTCTTAACGTCTACTTCCTATTCAAAAAATAAGAGCATATAAGAAGAAATAGCCTTATAATAAAACAAAAAATAGGGTTAGTAAAGGTCAATCCTAATATTATAAACCCTAAACCAAATAATTCTTTAGTAGAAACTTTAAAATACTCGACTCACAAATCCATTGGTGAAGGAGTCATAAGTAGTAGGATGGAAAGTGTCATAGAATTAGTCAATATAGGAAAATCTATGAAAATAATTAAGGAAGTTGTAAAATTAAATCCTATCCAAATAATCCCAAACCCAGAGATTTTTGCAACAAAATATTTGAAGGAATCAATCTCCATTTCCAATTTCATAGGGTTTGTAGTAAAACCCATTGAATATGAATTAGGAGTATCCAGTAAAGCAATGCCTATTGAAAGAATAGATGCAATAGTTAAAGAAAACATAAAGTAGAAGTCTCAAGGAGAGGCCTCCTAGATTTAGAAGTAGGTAAATTTAATTCTCAGAGTATTGTATCACTCCTCCAAAATAGAGACCCCTCTAGGACCTCTGTAATTCAGACTAGTTGTAGAGCCTTCACAAAATCTAAGTCATAAATAAATGCTCAAGAGATAGTAATGGAAGAAATTAAGCAAAAGATTGATCCAAAAAACAAATTGATTAAAAATAATTTAAAGAATAATGGGGTTCAAAAAAGTAATTTAGAGATGACCTCCTACAGAGAGTGTCAAACATTTGGCAACATAGGATGTGAAACAATTGAGAATAAGGAACAAAGTTCTTCACTTAAAGATTCAAATACAAACATGATTTTTGATATACCAGTCAAGAAGTATTATTTCTACCCAAGACTAACCCCATGAAAAATAAAGTTTCCCAAGGATTAGCCTTTGACAAAAATGTGCAAGGGTATGAAAGATAAAAGGAAGGAAAAGTAGGGCTCTCAACAAAAGATAAAAAGGTTGATCGAAATAGATGCAAAATGGAATTGGTTAATACAAACACACATCTGCTATTGTTGCCCAATACTAATCCTGAGCAAAATAAAATTTCCCAAGAATCAATATTAGACTACAATATGCAAGGATGTACAAATTAAATGGAAGAAAAATAAGGATGATTCCAAAAAATAAAGAAGAAATAAAATTAGGAAAATTAAAAATGGATGACACAATCCAAAATAAGGTATATTGTTGCCTAAGACTAACCCTAAGCAAAGAAATATTGCCCAACGATTAGCCTTAGGAAAAAATGAGCATTGGAATGGAAAATATTAAGTCAATATAGATAAAGAAAAACCTTGATCACCTAGCCTTTCTCTAGAAAAAACAAAAAAGATCTAGTGAATTAGAATATAACAAAAGTAAAAAAATGCAATTTGGAATAGTTAGAGGAAAAGTTGTGGTTGAATGAGAAACACCTAGGAGGGGGAATATGGTAGTTAGTGAAACATAGAGAAAAAGGGAGGAGAAGAATGCTTCCAATCCACCTTTTCTCTATAAGGGGTGTTTCATTCAAAAGATGCTTGATCCTAGAATCATGAAACAACTATCAACCCAAGAGGTGAATTGAATCAAGATTGAGGGATCTTGCACCATTTCCTTTATGCAAGGACGGGGTAGTGAGCTAGATCTCAATTTGAGGGAGAAAGAATTAGGCTAATGAAAAAACCCTAATCCTAGGTCTAACACACAAAATGCATAAATTGAACACAAAAAATAAAGAAGCTGCAAAATTTATGAAGGAACAAGAAGGTAAGAATGTTGTGCACCTTGTGAAATCAGACTTTTTTGTGCTTCTAATAGGGACTCATTTGCCACCAAATGCAAATGGGTCTTGGTAGGCCTTTCTAGGGAGCTCTAAACTAGAAACAAGAGCTTGAAATGTCTGGAATCTAATGCCTATCATCCCTCAATAGGGACACATTCACCCTTAACGGTGAATGGTTCATGCTAGGACTTTCCAGAAATATCTAAATCTAGGTTGCAACTTCCAAGTTTTCTCTTCTCCTTTCCACCTTGAATTTCTTGTTTTCGAATTCAGATCTTCCTATAACTTGTAAAAAAAAAAATTGTATCTTGTTGGTGGATAGGGGTTTGCCTTAGTCAAACCTCTTGTTAGTAATTAAACCTTTGATGATGAATGAAAATCTAAAACATGTAATAGTGTGTGTAATCTCAATCTTAAGTGTGTATAAGACTAAGATCCAAGAGAATGTAAAGGAAAATTTACCCAATTGTGTCAAGATAAAACCCTTGAATGCAATGTGAATGATGTAAATGATTCGCTAAAGATGTCTAATCCCTCCAATGAATCACAAATATAAAAATGCCTCAAGATTGTAGGCTACAAATATGAGGATTATAGAAGATGGAATCACTCTGGAAAGAAGTCTTTAGGCTTGGTTGTATGACTTGTGCATCTCCCAACACCTAGAATCCTTAATGATTCTTCATAAGCATCTATCGTCAACCTTCAATAATGCTTTATCTTGGATACAAAATGAGATTGAAGATCTTGAAATGTTGCTCCAAACTTCACTTTTGCTTGAATTCTTTTTTCTTGCTTGCTTGTAATCTTGCTTTATTCTTTTCCCTTAGATTTCTTAGGTGAAATTATGTCAAATAACTTTGTATTTATATTAAATTAGAGATTTAACGCCAAAATTCAAATAATTTAGGCTGACCACAGATCTAGAAATGAAATTAATTAAAATATTGCCAAGATGACATTCAAAAAGAGGGTACTTGGTAAGGGAGGACCCATTTTCCCTTAGTGGCGAATGGGTCATGGCACACTTTCCAAGACCTAAAATTTTCCACATTCAAGGTTAAGTCATTTAATTGTTGGGTGTCGAGATTGATCTTCGAGAGGTGTAATTTAGAGGGCTTGAATTTGAATTAAAAGGGCCAATTAAGTCTAATTAACCACCATTAATTAATACCACCCTAGATAGATGTGAAAGTGTGTTTAAACACTTTACAACATCATAAATAAGGCCTAATTTAAATACAAGAGGGGTCCATTAGGCTTAAATAGATGAGCAAGCCCTAGAAAAGTGTGAAAATGCCTTACAACACTTTACAACACTCTTGTAAAAAGTGAAATTTAAATATATTTTAATTAAATAATGACCGTAGAGAGGTGTGAATGTGTACAACACCTTACAACACCACTCCAAAGCATAATTAAGTTAATTTTGTGTCAATTATTTCAAATAAAGTGTGAAAAAGGATTACTTTTTTTGACACTACATTTAGCCCCCACTTTAGATGACATATGATACTACATGAATATGCAAGATAAAGGAAATAACTGATAGGAAAAAGGATACTCATATGAATTCATTAGGGAGAAGAAATCCCACACTATAGCTACCTACAAAACCACAATGTTAGGTACCACATCCTGCAACACATATTCATTCATCTTTCAAAATCCTCTTATCAAACTTCTACAAAGGATTGAATTTGAGGGTAGATGTATGCCCCCCTGATTCCACTTGCTTTATGGAGGTGGAATCGGGGTGAGCACGAAACCACATCGAATTACACAAGTCATATCATAGGGTATTTCCAATTACCATACCACATAATGATAGTTGACGAGAACGAGAGAGGAATTACAAATCCAATGCAATAAACGGTGTCAAAAATGGAGTCCTCTAGCTCCCAATATGTTGATTTTAATGAACTTTCCCTTTTAAATGAAAAAGCTTTATTTACTAAGGTTTTACTATATACTATTGAAAATAACTCTTTTCACTATTCATTTGACTTTTACCTTGTGGGTATGTGCAGGATCATGATGGGCCAAAAAGTGGCGATATGATGGGCATTTGTAGGGTATGTGGCTGACAACTTTTTTTTACCTAAAATTCATGAAATGAAAAGGGTTTTTAAAGGAGATTCTTAGCTTTCCACCAATATAAATTATGCTTTACTTTGAATTTAATAAATAATTATTATTCATTTTCTATTTGAATTATGACTAAAGTCGTGATTGATAAGCTGATTGAAAAACATCTATATCTTTCAAACGGTATAACATTTTTGAAATCCAAAACATGCATCACATTCTATGCTTCGCATACTATAGGATTCAGAAAAGAAAAATTGAATTTCATGAATTTTTGACCAAGTTAAGGTGGTCAGACATACGAGGTGGTCAGACTTGGTTCGTGACTATGCATAGTGAGGCATCCTTCGGCATATGTTGAGTGAATTCTGCTTTACATTTACTTTGTTTTCAAATTATACCTTTACTGTACTTTTTCATGTAATCTGGGTAATTTTATGACCTTATAATAGATTGTCGTAAATTTTCCCACTTTGGCACAAAGTGTCCTAGAATAGATATAGTGTCCTAGGCCTTCGTCCAAAAATGGTCTAGGTGTTCATTTTTTCCGAAAAGCATCTTAGAACAACTCTAATGATGTTAATTGATTTTTTTAGGACTTATTTTATGTAATATTTGTCTCTTAGGTACCTCCTCGAGCCAGACAACATCTCGATGGGAGGGAATTTTTCTTTCTTCAAGAGTTAGTGAATCAACTATCAGAGAAGGAAATTCAGTTATTATAGGAGGTTGGTCTGTTTTGGGTGTACCTCATGCCACCTATGAGGTACCGTGATGACATGCTACTAGCCTTCGCAGAGAGATGGGATGCAGGTACTTGTACTTTTTGTCTTCCCATAAGAGAGATGACTATCACACTAGAGGACATTCACCGCATCTTACACACCCCTATCCATGGTGAGCATGTGCTGCTAGTTACTCATAGATCCTTCACACAAATGAGAGATGATATTTGTTATTGTGTAGAGTAGTCTATGTGATGCTTGAGAATCAGACCATGTGTGGAGGTTAAAGGTCTCCTAAATTCATGATGACCACTCGTGTAGTGGATTATGATCATTATCATGGCACTTATATTAGTTCCAAATAGACAAGGAGCACACTTAGATGGTGGCTTGGTGCACACTATTAGAGGGATGGAGCAACAACAGACCGTTTATTCTTGGGGTTTCAACATGCTCACTCATTTGTACTATGATCTTAGTTATTTTTCCTTCTGAGAGCTCCAAAGCATTGTACATTGTACTTTGCTACAGATATGGTGCTTTGAGCACATTACATGTACTAGGCCAACTAGATTTCCTCTTATAATGGTCGTAGGTGAGTCGAGGGTTTTAGCTACCCACTTACATGGCCTTAGCAGGAAGGATATTTATTATACTGGAGGATTACTTTTGACCAGCTAGATGAGGATGATATCTACTAGAGATGGCATCTCAGTGGGAGGCAATTTTGCTTCCTTCGAGAGTCATTGACTTGGTTGTCAGAGGAGGACATTTAGTCATTATAGGAGGTTGGTCTGTTTTGGGTGTACCTCATGCCACCTATGAGGTACCATGATGACATGCTACTGGCCTTAGCAGAGAGATGGGATGTGGGTACTTGTACTTTTCATCTTCCCATAGGAGAGATGACTATCACACTCGAGGACATTCACCGCATCTTATGCATCCCTATTCATGGAGAACATGTGTAGTTAGTTACTCATAGATTCTTCCTTGAATCTTCTCTACCTCTTGCACACTTTCATTAATTGCATCATAAAGTGCATAATATGCAATTTTCATATATTCTAGAAGGTAATCTACAAGAAGGGAATCCCACCTAAAGCACATTTCAATATTATGTTATAAAAAATAATATTTACAATTAAGAGTTCATAAAGGAATACTTACCTCTTAACAAACTCTTTGAAAAGTTTAAGTTCATCAAGAGTTCCATGGGTAACATAGATATCATCAATACATGTTCCAAGAGTAACAAATTTTTGAAGGCAATTCTAAAAGCTAAATGTTTAGGTTCTGTAGTAATTGCACATCCCATGAGCACCAACACTATTCAAATCCACCACAAACCCTAATAAACCAAAATAAAAAAATAATATTACACTGATTCAATATTATAAATATAAATTATCAAAAAAGAAAATCAAAGTGTAAAATGGAAAAAATAAATATTAATATTTCATAAAATTAGAAACAATATTTAATCTAGAAATTAAAACTCATCTAAATTCAAATGCTCAACCAAGATGAAAGATTAAAAGAACCTTTCATTAAGAAAATGATTAAAAATTCAATTTAAAAAACATCAAATATCTTCCAATCAACTCACCTAGAGATCAATTGAAGCTTAGGTCGATACAATGATTGCATAATATTAAAATCCAATTTAGCTAGATGTAAAATCTTTTTTATTATCCATGTTCCTAAAGATCGGTCATTAGAAAAAAATTCTAAGAATTTTCTGTTTAAAACTTTAGTACAAAGATAAACATCAATATAAGTTAAAAGTATAGCATTTACTTGATCCATGAACCATTTTCTCCATAAATATCAATATAATTCCTTGCTTCCAATCTAGGCAAATTTGTGCACCAACCATACTCTAAATAAAATCTTATCTGTCCATGCCAATTTTTTGTTAGGATTTAAATAAAATTAATATAATTGATATGCATTACCTTTGTTATATTTCCTATCATCTAACATAATAACAAGAAATATAGCCTATGTATTTACATACACATATTATTACTACCTCTTGTAGAAGATTGGCACCAAAAATGTCAGCCTTTTGCAAGATTTGATTTAAATGCATATTGCATATTTCTTGTTAGTATTGCATATTATTCAAGGGAATTTTGAATTTTGTGTAAGGGTGATCCCACAATTCTGGTTTACAATTTCCGAGAGATCCTAATTTTTGCTGAAATCACATATTTTTAGAAAATATAATGATTTAAGACTTGAAAAGTTCCATTTAAAGGATTCCAATATAAGAGGGTTTGATCGAACCACCTTAGATCAAACCCCCTTAGATAAGAACCCCGCTAGTTTAAAACCACACCTATAACGGAGTCTCCTTTACACTTATCAAAATGTTGATAAAAAACCACTTTTGATTTACCTTTTTGGGGATCAAATGAATTCATTTAAATTTTTATTTTTGTAATTATGTAGTCTTTGTTATAAGCTTCCCAAAAAGTATAATTTTAAATAAATTTAATTTAATTATTATATTTATTTTTTATTTTGTACTAATGTAGGTTTTTCACCAAAAATAAAGCTCTTTGTTCTGCATTACGTGGAAAATTAGCAGATTATCAAAAAAAAATTGAAAAATATTAGTGCACTAGATATTGAAGTCCTTGATCCAACAAAAAAAAATTGAATTTTGATACATACAGAAAAAATTATGTTCTATACAGTCCGCTTATGTCTGAATTGTAATTGGTTTGACTTTGAAAATTGATTAAGGAAAAAATATTCAATAAAACACTATGAAACCAAATGAAAGTTCTAGATATCATAGTTATAAATCTAAATTTAAAAAAAAAAGAATTTTATCCTTCATGAAAAAAAAGTTATGTTGTATACAGTGAGCATCACTCCTTAAAAAAGGTGTTTACTAAAAAAAACTAGTTTTTGAAGGAGATAGAAAAACAAGTGCAATCTAATTCCAAAATTTTTGAAAAAAATATATTTAGAATCTACAGACAAAATTTCACAAATCACTAGTTTGCATCATCTTCAAATTCCTCATGGTTTAGCCACTATAGGTGCTCGAAAGTGAAGATTTAGTTAGAAAAAATCAGTTCAGTGTCCAGTTTGGCCAAAAATTGTAAACCGGTATTGTGGGGTCACCTGCAAATATATTTTATATTATCAGATAGAAGATTAAATTGCTTGCAGGTTAAGACTTCAACATATTTAAAACATTTTTTTTATTTTTTTATACATAAATAATTTTTTATATTTTTTTCTTAAAGTAAATTTCAAAGTGAAAGAGGGGTGACTACCCCTTTGGAGGTTGTTCCCTTTTGAAGGATCCACAACTACACGAGGAGTCAAGACCCATTGGGAAAAGAGGGTGAGGTCACCCTACAAACCCCTAGCAAACCCTATCATTTGGGAGGGATTGAGTCCTTATCCCACCACAATTGCATTTTGTTTTAATTTAAGCTTTATTTCCTTACATGTAATTTTTTTATTCAATTTAATTTGAACTTGAATATTGAATTTATATTATAAGCATACATACATATATATAGAAGTGTACAAACATTCATTTATTTGAATCAATTTCAACATAGGTTTATATATATTAGTGTATAGACATTTATTTATTTGTATTTGAATGAATTTAAGCACAGGTTTAAATGTATATTTTTATAAATATTACCTCATATATATTTCAATATATTTTTATATGTCCATATATAGATTGCATATTTATTTTTGAAAGATCTATAAAATTATCTATGCATAAAATAGTTTTATTTCAAAATATCATATCATTTGTTAAGATGGATATGTTTACTTTCATAGAAATAATATTATATATGGATATTTGGGAAAAATATCAAAAAGAAAATAGATCTACAAGAGTAGTAATATTTATTATATTTATTTCAACCTAAGATAGATGAATGGTTAAATATATAATCAATTTAGGAAATATATAAACTTAAGAAGGCTATTAACTTATCCCTCATCGTATTGCATATAAATATGGATTTATTTTTAATTATATATATTTTCATCTCCCTTTTCTTTCAAACTTGACAAGTGAGTATCTTAGACCAATGAACCATATATTTTTGGTTCCTATGTACTCTAGTTGTTCTAGGGTTTTTCACCTAAAACGAGAGAGGTAGGATCAAAAATGTTAAGGGTTCATTCAAATCAGGATGTGTATGATGTTATTTGAACTAAATGAGATGATCTAAATGAAGTTATATGAACTAATTGATTGATTAAACATGCAAAACCTAAAAAATATGACTTGTTTGAAAACACATTGTGTAATGCAACAATGAACTAAAAATGAATGCAAAGCTAAATAGAAATGAATGAAACTTGAAGTGTGCACCTAGAACCTTGAAGGAGACTGTAAATTGCTTCTGAAACATTGTTGATGTTGATTTTCAAGCTTGAAGGGACTCACTCGCCATTATGGGCGAATCAGTCCTAGTTCTGGTAAACTAAGCTGAAACCTGTTTCTGACAAAAGGGTATCCAAAAATGTAAAAATCCAAAAACTGACCTTGCGGTGGGACTCATTTTCCACCCATGGTGAATGAGTCCACTTTTGAATTTCTGAATTTTCAAAGGTGGATTTTGAAGCAATCGGTATGCACTTTAACCTTCTACAGGTGTCTACTTCTGAAACTCTAATTTACGGGTCTGAAAATGAGTTTTTGTTGATATTTTGACTTTTTGAATGAGGAGAAGACTTTAACAACCTTACAACTTGATCTTTAATGATTTGTAAGCTTCCAAGATAACTAAATCTGCATACAAACAAGACAAGAGAAAAAGATGTTGGATGTTAGGGCATGGGGGTTTGCCTAAGTCAAACCCTTTTTAGGTAATTAAACCAAAATGATGAATGAAATGAATGAAACATGCAATAATGGAATAGATTACCTTTCCATGATGATAGATCTTGAAATTCTACAACAAAACATGTAGAATTTATCCTTGGATGTCTTAGGAAGCTAAATTAATGGCTTACAATGCGAAGGCCCTAACTTGCTTAACTTGAGATGGAAGATTGGTGGATGAATAATGAAGAATGGACATGTGAGAGATAGGAGAGATGTATAATGTGGCGAAAATCACTTATTTATACAATATTGTGCCTTAGTAACCCGTTCATACCTCATCACAGGCTGACATCAAGTGTTTTTAAATAAAAACCTGAAAGAAAATTTAAAATATTTTGAATTTGGGGCCAGGGGGTACTCATTCACCACCCATGGTGAATGGTTCCCATCTAGGACCTGTTGATGGGTTTTTTTACACCTTTCTCAACATAGGTAATGCGTATGTGCACTACCTCTCTTGAAAGGAAATCTTCCAACAGTAAGTTGCTAAAAATCTCCCCAAGGGCTCTCGGGTGTTAGGTCATGACTTGCATGAAACTCCTTAGTTGATGTTGATGTGATTTTGCTAGTAATCATAGGGCAGACTTACGTAGCTGGATGCGAGGTGGATCATAAAATTTGAAGTTTCTAATGTGGAAGTTGAAATACACTTTGTTGTAGGTTCGAACAGCAATCCAAACTTCAGTTTTTTCCTTAAGTTTTGGGTTTACAATGTGCAATGAACCTTAGCATAGGCTATTTCTAAAAAAAGGTCTGTAGATATTTTACCATTCATCCACCATTTACATGCATGAATAAAGATAAAGATTTAAAAAGAAGCTTCAAATTTTAGCCCAAGCTAACTTTGCAAGGCCATTTACCAGCAGCAAACAACAAAAAGTATGGGTTGGAAGGCATCAGCACAGCAAAAATTTCTACAATCACAGAGTAGCATGATTAGAGTCTATCTAAGCACTTTGAATCTAACTAAAACAGCAATATAAATCTAACTAAAGCATCTAACAATGGAGATTGAACCATGCAACATGTGAAGAACTCAAAAAATGCACCAAATCAATGTATTTTCATTAGAAATTTCTGCAACATGTCTTTACAACAACTCAACTCCCTTTGGAAATGAGAGGAGACCCCCTATTTATAGTGTTCAAAAATCTAAATGAACGGCCAAGATTGATTTTCATTGTGTGACCGAGACTCACTATAAAATAGGGTTTAACCTACCCCCAAATATATTACAATTTAAAATTACATTCTTGTCTTTTCCCTCTTTTGACCTTGTATGATAGCACTATAGCATTTTGTCTTTTGCTGACTGCTCTTTCTACTGTAGCTATTCCTTTAGGAGCTCTTCTTTACGTTCATAAACTGCTCATGGAAGTAGTTGCTAATGATGCCTCCCTAGTAGAATGAGGCTTTCGTGGTGACATCCTCATCCCCACGGAGCATTTGTTCAACAAAGTACACCATTCAATCCTGAAAAAATGCAATAGAAGGAAAACCCATTACCTAGCTCAACATGGTGACTAGGTCATGATAGTCCTCATGGAAATCATTGCGAAAGAGTTCCTGAGGGACCTTTGCAGCACTGCCTCTTTTCTCCTTGAGGAAAAATTGGTTTATCAACCTTTTGCAACCCATTGTGTCTTCATCCCAAGTCGCCTTTGCCTCTTCCATCGTGGGCACTTCCATTTCCTCAAAGGTAGGAATGTGGAAAGTGTTTGTGATTCCCTTGGCTGGCATGTCAATGAGAATATTCCCATCTCTGTCAATGATGGTCCCTGTCTCGGGTTGGTAGGCCTGCCGACAGGCCATGACTAGTTAAGGGGCAATGAGAGATGGGGGATAACTACAACTTTTGCGATTCCACTCTGCATAATTAATCTGGCATTGTCAGTCTTTGGGTGAATTCAGACCCTTCACTTAATTTCATGAATATCGACATGACCGATATTGGTTTATGTGATTTCTCTCCAGTCCATGGCAATTTTCGAATGTAGAGGTTCACCCTAGAACTGGAACTTCATCTGGTCTTTATCATCCTTCCCATGAGGAGTCTTGCCTGATTTCTTTCCTTTGTCCCTTTCTGCAATTGCCCCCGAGGGTCCTGCACCTAATTCCATATATCTTGTAGACATGGACATAATGAGTACAATCGTTTATAAAAGCATCAGTGTTAGTCAAAATCATGCGGACTAAATCCAATTAAACATCATGTGGTTAATGAAGTTAAACCTTTTCCTTTTAGATGTCGTTGGTCACGTTTTAAAGGATTTCAGACAATCTGGACTCAGGGGGCAGAATTCCCTGGCAGGAATGTTGTTTTGAAAGGGAAAATAGGCTGAGGCGATCTGAGTGGTTTCTCCCGTCTTCACATTTTGATGGTTTGAAACACTCGTGTCGAAGAGGGCCAAATTGGAGCACGTGGGTAGGCATTAGTTTTCAAATTCGAGGTTATTTAGGTCACTTTTGGGGCTCCCAGAGGTTCAAGCCTTGAAAGCTATTAGGGGTTCGCTGTTTGAAACAGCCAACAAGAAACAGAGTTCTGAGGATGGAACTCCAAGGTCTGAGACCCGAGTGGGCCAAGGACGACCGATATTCAGTTTCTATTTTGAGGAACTCAGGCTTGAAGGGGTGGGAAGCTGTCATGTTTTCGACATTCAGAATGGTAGCCAATGGACGGAAGTCTGAAGGGAGCAGCCCGGTGAACCAGACCGGGCATCAAGCTTGGACGTCAGATTTGCTTTGTTAATTTTTCGTTTGGCGAACAGGAGGGCGGAGCCCAGAGGTCGAAAAGGTGGGCGTGTTTTTCCCTTTTGAATCAGTCAAGGCAGGACAGAATCCCGGATGGCGAAGCCCGGTGATGGTATGGATGTCAAAGTTCAATGTTGTTTGCTTCTTGTGGCGAATGTGGGCCCGAGGCCCAGGAGACGGAATGTTGTCGATGAATTGCCGTTTGACACGACCAAGTGGCGACGGAAGTCCGAGGACCGGGACTTGGCAAGATGACAGACTAGTTTGTTTGAGAGTTTAACGTCAGACGGCGAAAGGCAAGGCAAGACCCGGATCTCAAGAAGATGGGTTCATTCCATCGTATGGGAACAACGGGAGCTCGACGGAGTTCTGGACAGGGAAGTCCAAGGGTTCAGGCCCAGGAATCCAAAATAGAGGCCGAGTTTCATCGTTTGAGGTTTGCATTCACAGTGATTGAACGACGAAGGTCCGGGTTGGCGGGCCCAAAAGAGGGTGCGGCCATTTGCAAAAAGTTGTGTTCTCTAAGGTTTCACCGGCGGCAAAAGGAAGACCCGGGCCTGAAAGACATAAACGCCCCTGGGAAACAAACAGTCACAATAAGGCCGAGTTCCAGATCGAACTAATAGGGTGTTTTGAAGGTTTTTTGAAAATTCCAAGATATGGGTTTTGTGTGTTTTATCATGTTTTACCTAATTAAAACATTTTTAACCCATGTTATTCATCCTTTTAGGCATTAAAATTATAAAAAAAACCCTCGGGAGAGCGAACAACAAACCTACCTGGGGAGTCTGATGAGAGAAGACATGAAATCCACTAAGGGTGGCCAAATGATGATCTTGGACGCAAGGGCGGCGGGCGACGGGTGCACCGATCTCGTCTGGCAGGCACTCTAATCTCTTCTGGAAAACCTGACAAATGAAAATGATAGGTCAGCCACTTTATTTATTCTCTCAATAGCAATTAATACCCTCATTTAATGCAGGTACGACTGGCAGGTTGGTTGGTGGATTTAAATTCTCGGACGGCGGCACGAGGTCCGGGGTCCAGGGACAGGAAAGACATGAGGCAGTGGCTGCTTTAAAATTATGTTCGAAAACCACCGACAACAAAGGGGAACTCGGGGCCCGAATGGCGGGGAGTTGGCATCGGTTCCCCATTTCAAACGGCGAAATCATCATGGAGTTTCGGACATGGAAATTTGAAGGGTCGGACCTGGCAGAAGGAAAGGTGGTCCAAATTTTGTGTAAGTTAAACTAGCGGCAAAGAGGGTGCCAGGCTCTGGAGTTCGGTAAGGTGGAATCCTTCCGCCATTGGGAACGGCGAACACAAGGAGGAATCCCGACGGGGTAGACCTGGTCCGGCTCAAGGCCGTTGGCAGGAACAAACTGCTAAGGAGGCTCCGCAAGGCACTAGGAATTAGCAAAATTGGACGGGATGAAACATGGTCAGCTCAAGATGATACCTTGGAGGCACGTTGACCACTTAGGACACCGAAAATGGGGGCACACAAAACGAGACGATAATAAAATGACCCGACAGGGTGAAAGAAAAGAGGGTCCCCGTTCTGAATGGGGTGTGTGTGCCGAGGGCACAACAAATGGCAACTCTGCTGGAGAACGCTCCCGAGCGTTCTAAGGATGAATATTCATTCAGGACCCACAATCTCTGGTTTCGCAGACCATGGGGTGGATTTCAAGGGTGAACTAGGAGAACAAGATCCTTAGTTGGGTCAGTCTACAAGACATCTCAGAAGTGTGTGTAGTGAATTTATTCCTTTCCGTGGGAACTATGACAGATGGCTGCTACTCCAACCAAGCAAGCTACATAAACCGTCCAACACGAAAAGTAACTTGGACATTTCCCTACTACTGATTAGGCATCCATAGCCCTAGAAAATTTATCCTTGTGATCCCATGGATATTGCTCTACTACCAGCCAGGCGTCCATAGCCTCGGTAGATTTACCCGCACACCCATATGGTTGCTTGATTTCAAAATTTCATTTTTCTTTTTTTGATATTTCTTCAATTTTTCCTTTTCTCACTTATCTTTTGCTCAACTGTGTAAGCACTAAAGCCTGCAACGGGTTTGGGAACCACAGTGGTCACTGGAGCGGACCTAAGATTTTTCACTTGCTTGGATATCATAGTAACCCTTTTACAATCCTTTTGAAATAATTAGCATGTGTTTTGTGTAAGATCCGAGATGTGTGTAAAGAGATCCAACCAAGGGTCGAGTTCTAAGGCAGAGTTCAAATGAAGAAATCATTCCTAGGTGGCTTTCGGGGACCAATAGTCGAGAATGAATGTTTATCCAAAGAACACCAAGGACGAGCAACAAACTGAACCGTTCATCGAATGAGCACGACCACCGCAACAAAATAGAAGCCACCCTCCTTACGAAACAAAACAGTCGAGGAATAAGCAAAACGGAGCGACGCGAAATAGCAAGATGCAAGCAAACCAAAAGACAACCTACTCTAACCTATATACAAATATTTACAAGGAAGAGTTGGATGGAGCTCAAACTTGGAAGTAATGCTTGAGGTGTTTCCTGTTGACTGGAAACGAGACATTTTCACCAATTAAGGTCTTTAGGCAGAAAACATTGTCTCCCAAAATTTTAGCTATTTGAAAGGGGCCAAGCCAAAGCTTGTCGAATTTGTTGTGTGCCCCTTTCTTTTCATGGGCCTTGTCCCAGTACAGGACTAAATCTGCAATTCTAAAGGCCTTGATCTTGGCTCAGCGGTTGAACCATCTCTTAACCACGCCCTGATGTTTGGTGAAATTTTCTATTGCACAGTCTCAGACTTCTTCTAAATGCAAGAGCTCAGCTAACCGAGCTTCTCTGCGATCCCCTCCTTCGTAAAATTTGTTGATAAATTGGAGAGTGGGAATCTTTAGGTGGATAGGAAATATGGGCTCTAGGCCATAAACAAGATGGAATGAGGAATCACCAAGGGCATCCTTGTGGTGGGTGCGGTATTCCCAAAGGGTGAATCGGAGCTGGGTATGCCAGTCCTTGAGATTCCTATCTAACAATTTCTTGATCATCATGATCAGGTTCTTGTTAGTGGACTCAGCAATGCCATTGCCTTGAGGGTAGTAATTTTATGAAAATTTAAGAGCAATCCTATAGTCGAAGGCCCAACCAGCAAATTTTAATGAAGCAAAAGCAGGTCCATTATCACACACTAATGCATAAGGACAACTAAAGTGATTTAAAATGAAAATTTCTAGGAAATTTTTAACTACCTCATTTGTGCATTGCTTACATACAATTGCTTATGTCCATCTAGTATAGTAATCAGTACCGGTCAGAATGTACCTATGTCTTGCAGATGATGGAGGGCTTACCAGACCAATGAAATTAAGACCCCATTGCGCAAACGGCCTCACCTCTAGTATGAGTTGCAGTGGGACAGCAGCGTTCTTCTCCTTGGTAGAGGCAATCTAACACGTGTGACATGAGAGAACATGAAAATAGGCATCCTTGAAGACAGTTGGCCAATAATACCCCACTCTTAATATCTGATGTGCGATGGAAGGCCCAGATCCATGACCGGTACCAAACTTGTCATGAAACTCCTTCAAGACTCGGTCTACTTCTTCCTTACCAAGGCATCTCAATTAAATGCCTTCATGATTTCTCTTGTATAAAATGGACCCCTGCAACATGTAACTACTACTATTCAGTCTAAGAGCACGTTTCTGGACTCCTTGTAAGTGAGGTGGACACTTGTGATTCAGCAAATAATAAACCACGTCATTATACCACTCTCTCAGGGAAACATCGTCAAGCTGGTATTATTGCACAATAATTTCAGGTCATGCCTCTGCTGCTGCTTCGGTGATTGTGCAGGTGAGGGTCTGTCCTCTTACCAACTTCATCGGTTGGATTTCCATGTCATACTCCTGCAGCAATGTGACCCATTTAGCTATTCGTTTTCCCAATTCATTTTGCATAAGTAGTGTTTTCACTGCTGGGTCGGGGACAATGGTGAGCACTTTATTGCACAAGATATAATGCCAAAATTTCTTCACTCCCCTAACGAGGGCATATGCTTTCTTTTCTACATTGTGGTATCACAGTTCAACATCCTTCAGAGGAGCACTCATGAAGGCAATCAGGTGTTCACTTCCTTCATCATCTTTCTAAGTCAAAATGCTAGCACAAGAATGCTCTAAAGCGAATGAATAGATGAAGAATGGCTTCAGATAGTTTGGGTTGACTAGTACAAGCGCCTCAACAATGGCCCATTTGATTTCTTCAAAACCCTGTTTGGCTCCGTGGGTCCACTCAACTTTGGCATGCTGTCTTAACATGGCATTGAGCGATTTAACAATTTCAACAAAACCCGTGATGAACTTCCTGACAAAATTGATCTTTCTGAAGAAAGATTTTAATTCTTTCCTGCTACCTGGTGGTGGGATCTTCAGCAAAGATTGGATATGTTCAGGGTCTATAGAGATTCCCTAATCTGAAATGATATGTCCAAGAAATCTACTGTCAGTCACATCGAAGATGCACTTTTTTGGGTTAAGGGAAACTCCAAACTCCCTACATCTCTAAAACACTTTGCATAAATCGGAGACGTGATCACTCCGCCTTTTAGAGAACACAGTTAAATTATCCATATAGATGATTATGCACTTCCCAATCAGATCTGTGAAGGAAATATCCATGGCACATTCGAAGGTAGCACCGGCATTGATGAGCCCAAAAGGCATTCTCCTATAAGTGAAGGTCCCCCACTTAGTGGTGAACGAACATTGTCTTATTGCGATCTTCGTACTGCACCATAACTTGGTTATTTTCGGAGTACCCATCGAGGAAGGACATCATTTGGGATTCGTTGACAATCTGCAGTACTTCGTCCAACGAAGGAACTAGATAGTTATCCTTCTCCGAAGCTCTATTCAAATTGCGGAAGTCTACACACAATCTGATTTCTCCATTCTTTTTTTTGACTGGGAGCAAGTTGGCCACCCATGTGGAGTGGCTGACTGGGAAGATGATTCCTGCTGAAAGCAATTTTGTACCCCTTTGTAAATGATAGGCTCCAATAAGGCATTAATAGGACGTTGTCGTTGGCAGAATGGCCTCACCTCTGTCTTGAGTGGGATGGTGTGCATGATGATGGAGGTGTCATAAGTCTTTAAGTCTTCGTAACTCCATGCCACCACATCATGATACCTCCGCAAAGCATCCACAATTCCTTTCTTTTCCTCAGGCGTGCATACTTTTCCAATAAAAACATTCTTGGTCTCTTTGGTCAGATAGAAACTTTCCTATATATCGGTTAAAAAATCAAACGTAAGTCCTAGTTGTCATTTGTCTGGTTATTGCAAAGAAAAGTCTTGATGGCACTTAATACATGTTTTATATGTTGTGTGGTAATGCTATATTAATAATAGAGCTGACAGCTTCTTTAGAGAGGTACACACGAGAGAAGGAAATGGAATTGGGATTGACAATGGAGAGCAGATGGTGATCCTCAATGATAATGGTGAGAGAAGGTGGGAGCTTGTCCAGTTGTGGAGAATTAGAGGAAGCGCTTCTTCCTTATCAGAAGCACCATCCCTTAATGATAATGGTGAGAGGAGGTGGAGATCCTCTGCGCTTGCGGAGATTTAAAGGAAGCGTCGCTTCCTTATCAGAAGCACCATCACTTCCTCCCTCAATGAAGGCCCTCTTGGCTAGTAAGAGGCCTGACGGGTTGGGGAGATACAGGAAATATGGGGTCAAATACGACCCCTAGACAATTATGCATGCGCTCTCTCAACTGGAGTTAGCCTTCCATGCCGTGAAAGCAGGCGAGTGCTTTCAGCAAGAGTTGGCCACCATGCTCAAAGACTACGTGGGCCGCCAGTCACCACTCTACTTTGCAGAGAGGCTAACGCAGCACTACAGAGGACCCCAAATTTATCTGAAAAGAGAAGATCTCAATCACACGGGATCGTACAAGGTGAACTTCCAAATCTAGATAGATTATATCTAAACAAAAACAATTTACAGGGGAAAATTCTAGAAATTTTTGGCCAATGAAAAAGGCTTGGGTTGTTGGAACTTAGTGAGAACATGCTTTCAGGGCAAATTCCTGATAGTCTTGGCGAGCTTCCACAATTAAGAAACCTTTTTCCTTATCACAACTGTCAGGTAAAATATCTGCCAATTTAGGAAGATGCAAGACATTGGAAATGGTGGACTTGGCGCGCAACAAACAAACAGGAAATATATCCCCCTGAAGTTGCAGGTCTTCAGAATCTCCAGTTCTATTTCAACGTTTTCGGAAATTTATTGCAAGGTTCTATTTTGGAAATGAGTAAAATGGTTATGGTTTTAGCTATAGATGTTTCTCAAGACAATTTCTTGGGTGGCATTCCCAGTGCACTGGTAAGCTGCAAGGGGTTGGAATATCTAAATATTTCTTCGAATGCATTTGAGCGGCCAATCCCTGCTTCACTGGCAGATCTGCAAAATCTGGAATATCTAGAGAAATTATGGGAAATCTTGGCCTTTGTGGTGGATGGATAAACTTGCCGCCGTGCTCTCATTTCAATCCCAAACACTCATCAGTCTCCAAAAACGTAATAATTCCTGTTGTAGTCGGAATTGCAATTTTGATCATGTTTCCTGTATTGGTAGCATATTACTATAGATGGAGACATTCTAGTACTCCTGCTATCAACGTATGGCCTCCAAAATTTTCATATCAAGAACTTATAGATGTAACTGGTCCAAAGTTCAGATTATTTTTACCTATTTTTTATCAATTTAATTAATATATTATAAAGAATGCCTTAATATTTTAATTATCTACTAAAAAATACTTGGAAAACAATTTAGTACAGCTATTTAAATTAATTCTTCTCATACTAAAAGGAATCTTAAAAAACCACATATTAGGTGTGACCCACTTAAGATATTTTAAAATGATAATAACAAATTTTAGACAATTTAAATCTATATGTCCACGTAATGTGATGAAATACGTTACTGCATTTTTCAATTATTTTTTAGATACTTAAATTATATTTTTTTTAAATATGGAAAATTATATTATTTGAGGTCTTGCAATATAAAATTAGGATATTAAGTTTTATTTTGGTAACAAAAATTACATTGTCACGGGTTCAAGGAGGATTTGAGTGACTAGATCTTTTATATCTTTATCAGAATTGGTAAATCCGTCTCTTTCTTTATAGAGAAGTTGATAACTTCTTCCAATATTATAAGCATAATCCTTACTTATAGTTGGAACATTATCAGGTTTCAAATACTCCCAATCTAATTCTTTGAGTCGTTCTCGCAATGATTCTTTAAGGTAATCCAAAGCTGCTTCCTCCGTAGATTCGGGATGGTCTTTTATATAACATGATATGCCTGATACTAATTCTCCACGATTTGCTTCAGCCTTCAAAACCAAAAATTATAATTATAATCAAATTAATTTGGACATAAAATTAACTAAATTTATTTTATATACACCTTTTGGTATACATATAAATTTAAGGTTCTAAATAGACAAATATTACATACCTTGAATGTTCTCGTGTCACCTCTTAGTCTAAGGGTTAGGGATAAAAGTTCATTGAATCTTGATGGATAATCTATTTTTGGAAGGATATCATCTGAAAGAAGTGCATCTAATGTTAATATAGGTTGCAACATGGTTACACGATATGCTGAGCTCGGTACACCATTTTCTAAATATTCCTCTAAACTTGGGATATACCCGTCAACAAGCCACTCAGCTTCCTTTGTAAGGGCTTTGAGATAATCTTCCCACTATAAAAACAAAAACAAAAATATTTAAATTAGCAAATTTTTTAATGCAAAAACATTGTATAAGAGATAAATTGTGAAAAAAATAATAAGAAATTTGTTAAAGCATTAAAATCAAAGCCTAATACATTTTTTAATCATATTTCTAAAAATTAAATGTAATTTAAAATATATTATGACAATTCCATATATCTCTATATAAAGATTATTCAATTTAAAATAAGTTGAAGAGAAATCTTAATATAAAGATACAAGAAAAATGCATACTTCTTTTAAAGCTATGTTACCACTATAATGTAAAGTTCAGTTAGAATAACATATAAGAGAAATGAGAAAAGAGTAAAATTCACAAGGATATCCAAGTGAACCAATAAATATATTCTGTTATTAGTTATATCTAGTGAAGTCATGTCACCATAGAAATCGAATTTAAAAAGTTTATCATTACTTCAAATGATTTATTTAGTTTTTAGTATCAAATTCAAGCCTATAAATTCTATAAATACTTGGCAAGATAAAATAAAATAGAACCAAGGAAACAAATCTAATCCCATAGATTATGTGTGGTCTAGGGATGAAGTAAGTAGTGATATAATCTTGATATGAGTGATAGATTCAAACTCTTACAGCTTTGCGTGCATAAGGGAGCATGTCTCGTCCTTGAGTCTTCTCTGCCACTTGTGCACTTTCATTTACTCCCATGTAAAATGCCTTATATGCAATTTTAATATTTTCAGGAAAGCTTTTTGGGGGAAGAGGATCCCACCTAAAAGAGAAACATTATAATACAATAAATTAGTGTATATCAGTAAAAACACTCTAGTTTACGTATATACTATTAAATGCAAAGTAACAACTTATTAGAGAACTATACATATAAAGTGTATGAATTTTTTTGATTAAATATAGTAATGGTTGATTAATCTCAATCAATTACAAATTTTTATAATTAAAAATATCAATAATCTACTGTATTTTTTCTTAAATAAAAAATGTATGTGAATAATAAATCATTCGACATACAATACTTACATCTTAACAGCTTCATTGAAGAGTTTAATCTCATCTATAGTACCATAAGTGTCATAAATATCATCAACAATTGTTGTAAGAGAACAAATCTTTGCAAAATCACTTCTATAGATAGAATATTTAGCATCTATGCAATATGCACATGCTAAAGCAAAATATTCCACATGACGATGACGAGCAAAGTCTACTTTATCCAAATCTGTATCCTTCCACCATCTAAACAAAACATTCCCACAAATATTAGTTTCTCGTAGAGATAAAATAGAAAACATTAAGAATACAAATATTGTAATAGCTCAACATAGTTGCTGTGTGCTTTCATCTCATTAGCTCATATCCACTCATTATTCTAATCAGTCAACTTACTGTAAGATTGGTTCAAGCTCTCGCCGATGGACTGACTGCATGATGTTGAAGTCCAATTTAGCCAGATTTAGAAGTTTTTTATTACCAGCAATCCTGAAAATCAAAGGTAGAAGGTCAAACTTTCAATAAAACAATAAGCCCCAGATAAAAGTTAAAAGAAGAACTCTGTTGAAAAGTATTGCCATTACTCGGTCCAAGATCTGTTTTCGCCATATATGTCCATGTAATTTCTTGCTTCGACTCTGGGCAGATTTCCGTGCCATCCGTACTCCAGGTTGTATTTTATCTGCATGTTAAAATTTTGGGTTAGGACATAAATGAAAATTTTCTCTGTAGTATGGGGGGAGCTAAAACTACAACTTCTGGTCACCATCACCTCTCGTGAAAGAGTGGAACTGATATCAGTCTTTTGTAAAGCTTGATTTAAAAATATTGTTGCAAAAGCTTTAGCCTCGTCCATGACATTCTCCTCTGGAAAAGAAATTAACGAAGCTCTGTACAGATTTAGAATACTTCTTATCTCCTCTTCCTCTGATTGAGTTGACGGACACAAGAACTGCCCATCAATTCCTTTGAACTGTCTTAACACATCTGCCAATATATCAAATAAATTGAACGGGAAAATATATTAAAATCAAACATCTCTGTAATAACTCTATTGGTTTCTAAACTATTGTAGACATAGCATGCACAACGTAAGCAATAAAAATGAAACGAAAGGAATGAGCAGAAGAGTATAGACAAGAAAGAAACAGCCACATTCAATCACCTGAAGACACAGGATATCTGTTCAGTCGAAGGATTCGAAGTCCCAAGGCGGCGGTATTCAGATCTCTAGCGCCTTCACTCCAATATCTGCTAACGAATTATTGTATTTATATAGCAATCATATAAATTTTAACAAAAGAAAAACAAATATACTGTCCAACAACCTTTTTGAACTATTGAGAACAGATTTTCATAATTCATGAATATTATTGTTAAGAGTTTCTGGATTAGATTGTATCAATTTTTTTTGCATCAATCTTTCGGATCACACTTCATGATTCATTTTTCCTTCTTAGGCTCTTTTCTTCACCTTGATAATGGTCATGGAATGTAATCCGTGTGAAAATTCTATTGCAGTTACTGATTATTAATCTCCTATCTAATACATAGATTATTTGACTCTGAAAAATTAATTCTCAGCAAATATTGAAAAATAACACAACTGCAACTTCACCAATAAAACTCACAAGAATAGAGAAGAAAACATTCACAATAATGAACACAATATTTTTGGACAAATTGTCCGTGGAAAAACCCCGAAGGGAAAACCACTACTGCAGATGAGGAATTATATTAAACTTCAACAAATTAAGGAATACAAAAATTGCTTGCCTCTTACTGGCAGAGCTCCGGTAATATTCTTCTCCGGAAATTCTTCCCTCAATTTCTCCTGCTGAAATTCCACAGCTGCTATCCCCAACGCTATCACTGCGCCCTTGCTAACACTGCAAGACTATTTGCTCTCACTGCAAATTTACTACTTGCTAACACTGCAAGTCTTTCTCAAGTAGCTCTACTTGCTATCACTGCAAGTCTACTTGTTGTTGTATTCTCCAATTGCCCATTGATCCCCTTTTATACTTTTCTCATTGGAAAACCAATGGCCATGATTTAATCTCAATCAATGGCTAAGATTAAATAGACTCTAAAACCCTAACTAACTGGATTCTAGAAGTCTCTAGGAGAATCAATTTATTTAATTAAATAATTATCTGCATAACCTCAAAATTTCTTTCCGAGGTTTCTAGGAAATAATTAAATAATTAAATGACACTTCTAGACAATGGAGACACCTGTCCAAGCTACATAAATTAACACTCTCTCTTAGCGAGGAAGGTGTTCTGCATGACACCCAACTTATCTCTGAAGAAGATGAATTTCGCCTTCCCCAATGCCTTGGTCAAAATGTCTGCTACCTGCTGATCTGTAGGTATATACTGTAGCTGAACAATCCCGCGCTGTACACAATCTTTGATGAAATGATATCTGATGTCTATATGCTTAGACCTATCATGAAACATCGGATTCTCAGTCAACTTGATGCAACTCTGATTGTCGCAGTGTATCACCGTAGTCTCAACCCTCTGACCAAACAAGGCCACCAGCAACTTCCGAAGCCATATCACCTCACGCCATGCTAGTCGCTATGTATTTTCCGCCTGTAACTCAAAGCCATTGCACTTCGGCTCTCGAAGCATACTCAAGAGACAACTCCTGATCCCAAGCTAAAGCAACACCCTCAAGTGCTTTTCCTCGTCTGCTGTAATCGTCAACTGCTACAAGATAGCTCTATCAACCTGATACCATCACCTCGAGTATATTTGATTCCATACTCGATTGTACTACGCAAATACCGCAACACATGTTTTTTTGTGTATTTCTCGATGCTACCATCTGCACCGTGCTTGATCTTATAGATCCAGCGTGATCCAACCACTGCCCTATCTGTCGGTCTAGGCACAACCTCCCACACATCATTCTGCACTATTGAGGTATACTCCTCAACCATTGCATCTTGCCACACTTGTTGCTGTGCAGCCTCCTGATAGCTAGAAGGTTCACTATCTACCAACTGACTAACTAATGCCATATAGTCATCATACCTGGCTGGTTGTCTCCGCTGTCTACTACTCATCCTAGGAGCTCCCACAAACTCTTGAGTATTACTTAGATCGGGCTGGGTTCTTGTTACTAACCCAGGAGGATGAAGTATCAACCTCCTTATCACCCCCATGCATCTTCGATCTCGGCCGTGATTCGCCGCTTCCATACTGCGGAATTCTCAAAGACTGAGCTTGGTGTATGTACTAGTAACTATACTCGAGCTTCGCTGTCCTTGATCTGGTTGAACGATCCTTGGAGTTTCCACTAGCTGCTCACTCTGATCATCTGCTGGCAAATCTCTGGACCTCCTCAATGCCTTGTCCTCCATGAACTTGACATCACGTCTGACTATAATCCTCCTAGTCCTTGGAATAAATATCTGATATGCCTTTGAGGTTTCACTGTACCCCACAAAGTACCCTCTCTCTGTAGTCTGATCTAACTTGGAACGTGTCGCACCTGGAATGTGACAATACGCCAAACTCCCAAATATCCTGAAGTGGCTAACATCTGGCTTCTTCCCTGAGAACGCCTCCTCTGGTGTCATCTTGCCTAATACCTTATGTGGAACCCTGTTTTGTATGTACACTGTTGTACTGCATGCCTCTGCCCATAAGTAACGTGGCATATCCTGGTCATACAGCATAGCCCTTGCCGCCTCGAGTAGACCGATTCTTCCTCTCAAAGAACTCCCATTCTCGTTGTGGGTTGTATGTCACCCACCCTCTCTTGATTCCTTCCTCGGCATGTAACTCCTCGAACTCTTTCCTTTGTATCATCACGGTTCGACCGAAGAACTCTTTTATCTTTCCTCCTCGGTTGCATCAAAGAGTTTTGAACTTTGAAGCCACCAAAACCTCTATCCTTGGTCTTCAGAAGTATATCCAGCCTCCTGAGAACCATCAATAAAAGTAACAAAGTACTCATATCCTCTGAGAGACTTCGTCGACATTGGTCCACAGATGTCTGAATGTACTAGATCAAGAACACCCTTGGATCTAGTGTCACTCCTTGGAAAAGTTGCTTTCGCAAACTTCCCCAACACACATCCCTTACATACATCATCATGCCCTGTGCTCACCTCAGGAACACCTGTCACTGTCTCACGAAGCAATTTAAGTGCTTCATGATGTATATGGCCCATCCTCCTATGCCATAGCTCTCCTTGATCTCTAGAATTACTACTGCTCATCAGTGCCTTATGAGTATCAAACTGCAACCTGTAAAGTCGGCCGCTCCTAACTCCAATAGCTATGGGTGATTTCCAATCCTTGTGCTTAATTAACACACTTGCCCCTCTAAAGAGTACATTGTAACCTTTATCTTGAAGGACAGATATGGAAATCAAATTCATACCTAAGCCTGGCACATGCAACACATTATGAATGGGAATCCGCTTACCATTCTCCCTCTGAAATAAAACAGTCCCTTTCCCAACTGGATTGAGCTTGGACATGTTCCCCATAGAAATCTGCATTCTGATGTCCTCCTCCTTATAGCTGGAGAAGTACTCTCTAACTCCTGTCATATGAAATGACGCCCCACTATCTATATACCAAACACCCTGTGAGGTTGAGCTAGCCATGCAAGCTATGAGAGCGAACTCATCCTCCATTCTACTAGAGAGCTCATCTGCACTTGCTGAAGCTGCTGTCTGCTTCTTGCCTTTCTTCCTTTGCGGGCAATCACTGACATAGTGGCCAAACTCGTGACAGCCATAGCACTTGACTTTAGATAAGTCCTTCTTCTTCTTCTCACCTTGTGGATTTGATCCTTTACTAGACCCCTTCTTTGCTTTCCCTTTTCCTGCAAGGGCAACGTTCTCCTGTTCCGCTTCACTTTTCTGACTCTTGCTGCTGGTACCACTGACAAGACTGAGTCTAAGCTCCTCCTGAGTGAAGTCACTCCAAAGTCGATCCCAACTTGGCAAGGTGTCTCGTCCATTAATAACTTGAACAAAGACATCCCACTGCTTAGTAAACCCATTTAGGGCTATCCGCACTAGCTCGTCATCACCTAGATTATCTCCAACAGCAGCCAAATCATCCTTGACAAGTCTGAGTCTGGTGAGGTAACTTGTCACGTCCTCTCCCTTGTTCATCCGAGTAGTCCTCAACTTTTCTCTGAGAATCAGCTTCCGGTTAGTGGTAGCATTCTGGTACAGATTCAGAATGGCATCCCACATCTTCTTCGCTGTATCTAACTCTGCGACATGTGGAACAATATGATCTTTGACACCATCAAGAATCATCCTCCTCGCTTTGGCATCTTCCTTCTTATATGCTAAGAGCTGTGCTGGATCTGTAGGTACAGGTACAACACTGGTCACATATTCCTTTGGATCCCATTCTCTTCCAAAGAACAAAGAAATTCCTCCGCTTTCCGCGTGACACCAAAATTTGAGGCTCCATCCAACTGGCCCCATCTCTTAAACTCCACAGGCCATCTCAAAAGATAGCAGTCACACAGTAATAATTCTCAAGAGGCAGGATTCTTTCCTTCCCGTGTTGAGCCTTATCTGCCCTCAGATCCTCATACTATGTGAAAATTCTATTGCAATTACTGATTATTAATCTCCTATCTAATACATAGATTATTTGACTCTGAAAATTAATTCACAACAAATATCAAAAAATAACACAACTGCAACTTCACCAATAAAACTCACAAGAATAGAGAAAAAAACATTCACAATAATGAACACAATATTTTTGGACAAATTGTCGAGTGGAAAAACCAGAAGGGAAAACCACTACTGCAGATGAGGAATTATATTAAACTTCAGCAAATTAAGGAATACAAAAACTGCTTGCCTCTTACTGGCAGAGCTCCGGCAATATTCTTCTCCGAAAATTCTTCCCTCAATTTCTCCTGCTGAAATTCCACAGCTGCTATCCCCAACGCTATCACTGCGCCCTTGCTAACACTGCAAGACTATTTGCTCTCACTGCAATTCTACTACTTGCTAACACTGCAAGTCTTCCTCAAGTATCTCTACTTGCTATCACTGCAAGTCTACTTGTTGTTGTATTCTCCAATTGCCCATTGATCCCCTTTTATACTTTTCTCATTGGAAAACCAATGGCCATGATTTAATCTCAATCAATGGCTAAGATTAAATAGACTCTAAAAACCCTAACTAACTGGATTCTAGAAGTCTCTAGGAGA
Source organism: Sequoia sempervirens (assembly GCA_007258455.2). Lineage (NCBI taxonomy): Eukaryota > Viridiplantae > Streptophyta > Pinopsida > Cupressales > Cupressaceae > Sequoia > Sequoia sempervirens. Next base: position 29,017 of record VDFB02272386.1, read on the forward strand.
ATCAATTTATTTAATTAAATAATTATCTAGACAACTCAGCCCTTTTCTGGAGGTTTCTAGAAAATAATTAAATAATTAAATGACACTTCTAGACAATGGAGACACCTGTCCAAGCTACATAAATTAACAATCCGGAATTTGATGCAAAAAAATTGATAAAATCTAATCCACAAACTCTTAGCAATAGCTTTTTGAATGATAATTATAAAAACAACATAATCATTTTTTATTAGTAGTTCTTAACAAACCTGTAAACATAATCAAGCGCTTCTCTTATTTCATTTTGGAAATGTCGATCTATTGCAAGGCGTTGAACCTTATCCACCATGACAAGGCGCTCAAAAGCATTCTCTGCACAAGATTTACCACTTTTTGCTGTAGGCATTGCATTGAACATGTCCTTGATCTCTCCAATAAGCCTCTCAGCACGCTCCATATAATGAGAAGCCTATAAAATCCCAATATTCTCGTCACATGATCATGTTAAAAACTACAGAAAGAAGAAGAGAATGTAAAAATTACATAAAATGAAACTCGCTTGCCTCATAAGGCTGCTCTTGGATAGATTTTATAAAATCATCGTCCCACAAATTGGGATGATGGTTGCCCGTGCGCCTGATTGGAGTTTCAATAGTGGTGGTCGAGGCCTTATTAATGAAGGGATTAAGCCTCCTTCTTCCCAAGCTTGTAAATTCTTTATTGAAAAGCTTGACATGATGGTAGGGTGTAGGTTTTAAGCATGAGCCGAAAACAGAGGTGGGAACAGAGGAAAGAGCCATTGAAAGAATTGTACACCGCTAAAGAGGCTTTGATGGCCTTTTATAGCAACAGTCGATGGATTCTGTGACAAATTTTCAACTCTTACTACACTTTTAATCGAAGGTTCTCTTGTGACAGATTTCGTTCGGAACATTTGGTTTTCTTGGGCTCAATTAATTTCTTGTTTATTTGTTATTACTAAACGTCAACGTCCACCTAACTTTCTGTTTAATGTCAACAAAAACGTGCGAGTCACTAATTATTTGTCCTTCCCATGGCAACCTTGATTCCTTATTTAGGTAAGGAAAGGAAAAAAATACAATTTCTGAATTGAAATTGTATGTCCATATTCTATTTCAATTCAGAAATCTTATTTAAATGTTCATTTCCCTACAATGACATTTTTGGTGTAAAGAAAAACTCCAGAATAATCTAAGACTAATAATAAATCTCTCCCCTAGAAATTATAGGTGCCCATTAACCACGAAAATTTAGGGGTTTGAAAAGGCACGGAATAAATCCTCAGCTTAATTTTTTAATAATAAATCTTTATCAGAAAATTTCGGATTAATAAATATTACGGTCCAATAAGCATCTAAATTGAGAGGGGCACATGTTTTTTGACCTGGGGCCGAAGACACGTTTTTTTAGACTTGGTTGCTCATTTCCTGCCGGCTGCGGCCGAAAAAAACTCGGGGACGGGCTGAGCACCTGGCATAATAACATTAAAATATATTTATTGTAAAAAATAATATAATTATTATTAAAAAATAAATATAATAAATTATAAAAGTTAATTTATGATTATTAATATATAAGAATAATCAAAATATATATTAAAATTATATATTAATAAATTAAAAATATTATTAAAATATGTTTATTATAAAAAATAATATAATAATTATTAAAATATATATAATAAATTATTTAATTTATAATTATCAATATATAAGAATAGTCAAAAATAATATTAAAAATTATATATTAATACATATTTATTAATATTTTATAATAATATAATCTTAATATCTAATATCTAAAATAAATATCTTAAAAAAAAAAATCTTTGGAGTCCTAGTTTTTCATGTGCAAGCTTTTCATCAATATTTCTATTGTTGTTCACCAACTGCAACATCATTTTGATACCATCCTTCCCCTCTAAACATGCAATAAACCTTTATCCAACATTGTAAAAGAGATTCACTCATGTGGAGGGAGTCCAGAGGGATTCTTTTAAAAGTTTTAAAGTGTAAAAAAAAAATCACATCCAAACACTTTCTATTTTTGTAGAGAAAATCATTTTGAATTGAGGGGAGCGAGGATAGAAGATGAGGGAAGGAGGATCAAGTTCTGCAACCAAGAATGATGGCGATTTTCCATTAAGAAAGGGGTTTGAGTCTCTTGTATTTTTGGTCTCTTTTTTGCAATTTTATCATTCCTCATTTTTCGTGTCATGTTTGTAGAACTAGAATTTTTTTTGTTCATTCAAAATGTTAATTTTAGGGTTTTATTGGTCACACATCCTATTTTAAAAAATATTGTATTTCAACCATCTGTTTAATTGCAATTAATGTGGAGACTTAGAAAGTGCTTAGGATATGATGTTTTAAATGTGGCAAGGTGAGTTGGTGTTAGGTGAGCCTCCCAATGGGTTAGAGGTAGTAAGAGAATTTAATGGGAGTAAAACAAAAATGAAGAAAACATTTAGGGAAATTTTTGTGGAAGGTGCTAGGGAGAGGGTTCTAGAGTACGCTAAATTCTTGGTGGTGGAAGATGGTAGGCGATGCAAGGACTGTCCGAAACTAGCAACAGATGGTAAGTGCTCTCTGGTAGGGCCAAAAAAACGGTGGCAGTTCCAAGTCAAGATATGGAAATTACTTTATGCGGAGAGGAAAGTAGATTAAAAAATATAGCAAGCTTTCTTGTGGCTCTAGAATGTAACATTATAATTCCAGCTAGGAAATACATGAATGAGTGGTTTAAAAATGTTTGAAATAAAAAATATGGAGTCCATATTTTTTGTAGAATGTTCCCAAAAGATTTATTTCTAGTTTTTTTCAAAAATCATGAAATGCAAGGAAAAATTGTCTCAAAAGATTTTTTGGAGTATAGGTAATCCCTTGTTTATGGTGATTGCCTAGTCTCCAAAGGCTATAAAGGAGGAAATACTAGGGTTATCATACCTTATATGCGTTACTCTAAAGGGATTGCCTCCTCAAATTTGAAACTTTTTACCAAAACTGTTCTAACCATTAGGTAATGTGATTAGGGTGGAAGAAACTAGAACAACCTTGTTGCACATGGATTCAAGAATTTTGATATCACTATTCACTAGAGTGGATATTCAAGAAGCAATTGAAATAGAATACCACAAATTTTTTTAGCATGTAAGATAGAGACTCTGACAAGTCTTAACGTCTACTTCCTATTCAAAAAATAAGAGCATATAAGAAGAAATAGCCTTATAATAAAACAAAAAATAGGGTTATTAAAGGTCAATCCTAATATTATAAACCCTAAACCAAATAATTCTTTAGTAGACACTTTAAAATACTCGACTCACAAATCCATTGGTGAAGGAGTCATAAGTAGTAGGATGGAAAGTGTGATAGAATTAGTCAATATAGGAAAATCTATGAAAATAATTAAGGAAGTTGCAAAATTAAATCCTATCCAAATAATCCCAAACCCAGAGATTTTTGCAACAAAATATTTGAAGGAATCAATCTCCATTTCCAATTTCATAGGGTTTGTAGTAAAACCCATTGAATATGAATTAGGAGTATCTAGTAAAGCAATGCCTATTGAAAGAATAGATGCAATAGTTAAAGAAAACATAAAGCAGAAGTCTCGAGGAGAGGCCTCCTAGATTTAGAAGTAGGTAAATTTGATTCTCAGAGTATTGTATCACTCCTCCAAAATAGAGACCCCTCTAGGACCTCTGGAATTCAGACTAGTTGTAGAGCCTTCACAAAATCTAAGTCATAAATAAATGCTCAAGAGATAGTAATGGAAGAAATTAAGCAAAAGATTGATCAAAAAAACAAATTGATTAAAAATAATTTAAAGAATAATGGGGTTCAAAAAAGTAATTTAGAGATGACCTCCTATAGAGAGTGTCAAACATTTGGCAACATAGGATGTGAAACAATTGAGAATAAGGAACAAAGTGCTTCACTTAAAGATTCAAATACAAACATGATTTTTGATATACCAGTCAAGAAGTATTCTTTCTACCCAAGACTAACCCCATGAAAAATAAATTTTCCCAAGGATTAGCCTTTGACAAAAATGTGCAAGGGTATGAAAGATAAAACGAAGGAAAAGTAGGGCTCTCAACAAAATATAAAAAGGTTGATCCAAATAGATGCAAAATGGAATTGGTTAATACAAACACACATCTGCTATTGTTGCCCAATACTAATCCTGAGCAAAATAAAATTTCCCAAGAATCAATATTAGACTACAATATGCAAGGATGTACAAATTAAATGGAAGAAAAATAAGGATGATTCCAAAAAATAAAGAAGAACTAAAATTAGGAAAATTAAAAATGGATGACACAATCCAAAATAAGGTATATTGTTGCCTAAGACTAACCCTAAGCAAAGAAATATTGCCCAACGATTAGCCTTAGGAAAAAATGAGCATTGGAATGGAAAATATTAAGTCAATATAGATAAAGAAAAACCTTGATCACCTAGCCTTTCTCTAGAAAAAACAAAAAAGATCTAGTGAATTAGAATATAACAAAAGTAAAAAAATGCAATTTGGAATAGTTAGAGGAAAAGTTGTGGTTGAATGAGAAACACCTAGGAGGGGGAATATGGTAGTTAGTGAAACATAGAGAAAAAGGGAGGAGAAGAATGCTTCCAATCCACCTTTTCTCTATAAGGGGTGTTTCATTCAAAGATGCTTGATCCTAGAATCATGAAACAACTATCAACCCAAGAGGCGAATTGAATCAAGATTGAGGGATCTTGCACCATTTCCTTTATGCAAGGACGGGGTAGTGAGCTAGATCTCAATTTGAGGGAGAAAGAATTAGGCTAATGAACAAACCCTAATCCTAGGTCTAACACACAAAATGCATAAATTGAACACAAAAAATAAAGAAGCTGCAAAATCTATGAAGGAACAAGAAGGTAAGAATGTTGTGCACCTTGTGAAATCAGACTTTTTTGTGCTTCTAACGGGGACTCATTTGCAACCAAATGCAAATGGGTCTTGGTAGGCCTTTCTAGGGAGCTCTAAACTAGAAACAAGAGCTTGAAATGTCTGTAATCTAATGCCTATCATCCCTCAATAGGGACACATTCACCCTTAAAGGTGAATGGTTCATGCTAGGACTTTCCAGAAATCTCTAAATCTAGGTTGCAACTTCCAAGTTTTCTCTTCTCCTTTCCACCTTGAATTTCTTGTTTTCGAATTCAGATCTTCCTATAACTTGCAAAACAAATTTTGTATCTTGTTGGTGGATAGGGGTTTGCCTTAGTCAAACCCCTTGTTAGTAATTAAACCTTTGATGATGAATGAAAATCTAAAACATGTAATAGTGTGTGTAATCTCAATCTTAAGTGTGTATAAGACTAAGATCCAAGAGAATGTAAAGGAAAATTTACCCAATTGTGTCAAGATAAAAACCTTGAATGCAATGTGAATGATGTAAATGATTCGCTAAAGATGTCTAATCCCTCCAATGAATCACAAATATAAAAATGCCTCAAGATTGTAGGCTACAAATAGGAGGATTATAGAAGATGGAATCACTTTGGAAAGAAGTCTTTAGGCTTGGTTGTATGACTTGTGCATCTCCCAACACCTAGAATCCTTCATGATTCTTCGTAAGCATCTATCGTCAACCTTCAATAATGCTTTATCTTGGATACAAAATGAGATTGAAGATCTTGAAATGCTGCTCCAAACTTCACTTTTGCTTGAATTCTTTTTTCTTGCTTGCTTGTAATCTTGCTTTATTCTTTTCCCTTAGATTTCTTAGGTGAAATTATGTCAAATAACCTTGTATTTATATTAAATTAGAGATTTAACCCCAAAATTCAAATAATTCAGGCTGACCACAGATCTAGAAATGAAATTAATTAAAATATTGCCAAGATGACATTCAAAAAGAGGGTCCTTGGTAAGGGAGGACCCATTCGCCCTTAGTGGCGAATGGGTCATGGCACACTTTCCAAGACCTAAAATTTTCCACATTCAAGGTTAAGTCATTTAATTGTTGGGTGTCGAGATTGATCTTCGAGAGGCATAATTTAGAGGGCTTGAATTTGAATTAAAAGGGCCAATTAAGTCTAATTAACCACCATTAATTAATACCACCCTAGATAGATGTTAAAGTGTGTTTAAACACTTTACAACATCATAAATAAGGCCTAATTTAAGTACAAGAGGGGTCCATTAGGCTTAAATAGATGAGCAGGCCCTAGAAAAGTGTGAAAATTCCTTACAACACTTTACAACACTCTTGTAAAAGGTGAAATTTAAATATATTTTAATTAAATAATGACCGTAGAGAGGTGTGAATGTGTACAACACCTTACAACACCACTCCAAAGCATAATTAAGTTAATTTTGTGTCAATTATCTCAAATAAAGTGTGAAAAAGGATTACTTTTTTTGACACTACATTTAGCCCCCACTTTAGATTACATATGATACTACATGAATATGCAAGCTAAAGGAAATAACTGCTAGGAAAAAGGATACTCATATGAATTCATTAGGGAGAATAAATCCCACACTATAGCTACCTACAAAACCACAATGTTAGGTACCACATCCTGCAACACATATTCATTCATCTTTCAAAATCCTCTTATCAAACTTCTACAAAGGATTGAATTTGAGGGTAGATGTATGCCCCCCTGATTCCACTTGCTTTATGGAGGTGGAATCGGGGTGAGCACGAAACAACATCGAATTACACAAGTCATATCATAGGGTATTTACAATTACCATACCACATAATGATAGTTGAGGAGAGCGAGAGAGGAATTACAAATCCAATGCAATAAATGGTGTCAAAAATGGAGTCCTCTAGCTCCCAATATGTTGATTTTAATGAAATTTCCCTTTTAAATGAAAAAGCTTTATTTACTAAGGTTTTACTATATACTATTGAAAATAACTCTTTTCACTATTCATTTGACTTTTACCTTGTGGGTATGTGCAGGATCATGATGGGCCAAAAAGTGGTGATAAGATGGGCATTTGTAGGGTATGTGGCTGACAACTTTTTTTTACCTAAAATTCATGAAATGAAAAGGGTTTTCAAAGGAGATTATTAGCTTTCCACCAATATGAATTATGCTTTACTTTGAATTTAATAAATAATTATTATTCATTTTCTATTTGAATTATGACTAAAGTCTTGATTGATAAGTTGGTTGAAAAACATCTATATCTTTCAAACGGTATAACATTTTTGAAATCCAAAACATGAATCACATTCTATGCTTCACATACTATAGGATTCAGAAAAGAAAAATTGAATTTCATGAACTTTTGACCAAGTTAAGGTGGTCAGACATACGAGTTTTTATATTTTTTAAAAGTTGTAATAAAAAAATCATAATTAATTATTTACTTCAAAAAAAATTACAAACAAATATGTATCACATCCAGACATGAGTCCTCTACTTATGTATAAAATATTATAAAATAATATTATCATTTTATTGTGGTTAGGGTGGTCAGATAGACACCTACTTCTTTTTTTTTCCCTGAAATTTAAGTACTACTACATTGAAATTTCAAATTTTCACCAAAGAGATTTTTTTTTTTTTTTAAAACCTAGTAGTTTAGAAAATACATTCAATTTTCTACATATTCTATTCTTACATATTTTTAAAATAATATAGATAACTTATTCAAATTTTTATGTCAAGTTGCCTAACTCTGATTTTTTTGAATTTTTTGCCACTTAAGGGCCTTTTTTTCCATCATGATCTTGCACATACCCTTGTTGCAAATTTACCTTGGTGCAAAGTGAGTGAAGATGCCAAGCTATGGGTTGTACAAGCCTCTGAGATTGGACTTGGTTCGTGACTATGCATAGTGAGGCATCCTTCGGCATATGTTGAGTGAATTCTGCTTTACATTTACTTTGTTTTCAAATTATACCTTTACTATACTTTTTCATGTAATCTGAGTAATTTTATGACCTTATAATAGATTGTCATAAAGTTTCCCACTTTGGCGCAAAGTGTCCTAGAATAGATATAGTGTCCTAGGCCTTCGTCCAAAAATGGTCTAGGTGTCCATTTTTTTCGAAAAGCATCTTAGAACAACTCTAATGATGTTAATTGATTTTTTTAGGACTTATTTTATGTAATATTTGTCTCTTAGGTACCTCCTCGAGCCAGAAAAAATCTCGATGGGAGGGAATTTTTCTTTCTTCAAGAGTTAGTGAATCAGCTATTAGAGAAGGAAATTCAGTTATTATAGGAGGTTGGTCTATTTTGGGTGTACCTCATGCCACCTATGAGGTACCGTGATGACATGCTACTAGCCTTAGCAGAGAGATGGGATGCAGGCACTTGTACTTTTTGTCTTCCCACAAGAGAGATGACTATCACACTAGAGGACATTCACCGCATCTTACACACCCCTATCCATGGTGAGCATGTGCAGCTAGTTACTCATAGATCCTTCACACAAATGAGAGATGATATTTGTTATTGTGTAGAGTAGTATATGTGATGCTTGAGAATCAGACCATGTGTGGAGGTTAAAGGGCTCCTAAATGCATGATGACCACTCTTGTAGTGGATTATGATCATTATCATGGCACTTATATTAGTTCCAAATAGACAAGGAGCACACTTAGATGGTGGCTTGGTGCACACTATTAGAGGGATGGAGCAACAACAGACCGTTTATTCTTTGGGGTTTCAACATGCTGACTCATTTGTACTATGATCTTAGTCATTTTTCCTTCTGAGAGCTCCAAAGCATTGTACATTGTACTTTGCTACAGATATGGTGCTTTGAGCACATTACATGTAGTAGGCCAACTAGATTTCCTCTTATAATGGTCGTAGGTGAGTCGAGGGTTTTAGCTACCCACTTACATGGCCTTAGCAGGAAGGATATTTATTATACTGGAGGATTACTTTTGACCGGCTAGATGAGGATGATATCTACTAGAGATAGCATCTCAGTGGGAGGAAATTTCGCTTCCTTCGAGAGTCATTGACTTGGTTGTCTGAGGAGGACATTTAGTCATTATAGGAGGTTGGTCTATTTTGGGTGTACCTCATGCCACCTATGAGGTACCATGATGACATGCTACTGGCCTTAGTAGAGAGATGGGATGTGGGTACTTGTACTTTTCATCTTCCCATAGGAGATATGACTATCACACTCGAGGACATTCACCGCATCTTATGCATCCCTATTCATGGAGAACATGTGTAGTTAGTTACTCATAGATTCTTCCTTGAATATTCTCTACCTCTTGCACACTTTCATTAATTACATCATAAAGTGCATAATATGCAATTTTCATATATTCTAGAAGGTAATCTACAAGAAGGGAATCCCACCTAAAGCACATTTCAATATTATGTTATAAAAAATAATATTTACAATTAAGAGTTCATAAAGGAATACTTACCTCTTAACAAACTCTTTGAAAAGTTTAAGTTCATCAAGAGTTCCATGGGTAACATAGATATCATCAATACATGTTCCACGAGTACCAAATTTTGTGAAGGAAATTCTAAAAGCTAAATGTTTAGGTTCTGCAGTAATTGCACATCCTGAAAAGTGATATTCAATATGTCTATGATGACAAAAGTCCAATTTACACAACCTTGAATCCTTCCACCATCTAAACACAATAAACAAAATTGAATTTATAAAATAAAAGATATAAAAATAATATTAGACTGATTCAATATTATAAACATAAATTATCAAAAAAGAAAATCAAAGTGTAAAATGGAAAAATTAAATATTAATATTTCATAAAATTGGAAAGAATATTTAATCTAGAAATTAAAACTCATCTAAATTCAAATGCTCAACCAAGATGAAAGATTAAAAGAACCTTTCATTAAGAAAATGATTAAAAATTCAATTTAAAAAACATCAAATATCTTCCAATCAACTCACCTAGAGATCAATTGAAGCTTAGGTCGATACAATGATTGCATAATATTAAAATCCAATTTAGCTAGATGTAAAATCTTTTTTATTATCCATGTTCCTAAAGATCGGTCATTAGAAAAAAATTCTAAGAATTTTCTATTTAAAACTTTAGTACAAAGATAAACATCAGTATAAGTTAAAAGTATAGCATTTACTTGATCCATGAACCATTTTCTCCATAAATATCAATATAATTCCTTGCTTCCAATCTAGGCAAATTTGTGCACCAACCATACTCTAAATAAAATCTTATCTGTCCATGCCAATTTTTTGTTAGGATTTAAATAAAATTAATATAATTGATATGCATTACCTTTGTTATATTTCCTATCATCTAACATAATAACAAGAAATATAGCCTATGTATTTACATACACATATTATTACTACCTCTTGTAGAAGATTGGCACCAAAAATGTCAGCCTTTTGCAAGATTTGATTTAAATGCATATTGCATATTTCTTGTTAGTATTGCATATTATTCAAGGGAATTTTGAATTTTGTGTAAGGGTGATCCCACAATTCTGGTTTACAATTTCCGAGAGATCCTGATTTTTGCTGAAATCACATATTTTTAGAAAATATAATGATTTAAGACTTGAAAAGTTCCATTTAAAGGATTACAATATAAGAGGGTTTGATCGAACCACCTTAGATCAAACCCCCTTAGATAGAACCCCGCTAGTTTAAAACCACACCTATAATGGAGTCTCCTTTACACTTATCAAAATGTTGATAAAAAACCACTTTTGATTTACCTTTTTGGGGATCAAATGAATTCATTTAAAATTTTATTTTTGTAATTATGTAGTCCTTATTATAAGCTTCCCAAAAAGTATAATTTTAAATAAATTTAATTTTATTATTATATTTATTTTTTATTTCTTGTACTAAATGTAGGTTTTTCACCAAAAATAAAGCTCTTTGTTCTGCACATGTGGAAAATTAGCAGATTATCAAAAAAAAAATTGAAAAATATTAGTGCACTAGATATTGAAGTCCTTGATCCAACAAAAAAAAATTGAATTTTGATACATACAGAAAAAATTATGTTCTATACAGTCCGCTTATGTCTGAATTGTAATTGGTTTGACTTTGAAAATTGATTAAGGAAAAAATATTCAATAAAACACTATGAAACCAAATGAAAGTTCTAGATATATAGTTATAAATCTAAATTAAAAAAAAAAAAGAATTTTATCCTTCATGAAAAAAAAGTTATGTTGTATACAGTGAGCATCACTCCTTAAAAAGGTGTTTACTGAAAAAACTAGTTTTTGAAGGAGATGGAAAAACAAGTGCAATCTAATTCCAAAATTTTTGAAAAAAATATATTTAGAATCTACAAACAAAATTTCACAAATCACTAGTTTGCATCATCTTCAAATTCCTCATGGTTTAGCCGCTATAGGTGCTCGAAAGTGAAGATTTAGTTAGAAAAAATCAGTTCAGTGTCTAGTTTGGCCAAAAATTGTAAACCGGTATTGTGGGGTCACCCGTAAATATATTTTATATTATCAGATAGAAGATTAAATTGCTTGCAGGTTAAGACTTCAACATATTTAAATCATTTTTTTACTTTTTTATACATAAATATTTTTTTATATTTTTTTCTTAAAGTAAATTTCAAAGTCAAAGAGGGGTGACTACCCCTTTGGAGGTTGTTCCCTTTTGAAGGATCCACAGCTACATGAGGAGTCAAGACCCATTGGGAAAAGAGGGTGAGGTCACCCTACAAACCTCTAGCAAACCCCTATCATTTGGGAGGGATTGAGTCCTTATCCCACCACAATTGCATTTTGTTTTAATTTAAGCTTTATTTCCTTACATGTAATTTTTTTATTCAATTTAATTTGAACTTGAATATTGAATTTATATTATAAGCATACATACATATATATAGAAGTGTACAAACATTCATTTATTTGAATCAATTTCAACATAGGTTTATATATATTAGTGTATAGACATTTATTTATTTGTATTTGAATGAATTTAAGCACAGGTTTAAATGTATATTTTTATAAATATTACCTCATATATATTTCAATATATTTTTATATGTCCATATATAGATTGCATATTTATTTTTGAATTTGTTAAGATGGATATGTTTACTTTCATAGAAATAATATTATATATGGATATTTGGGAAAAATATCAAAAATAAAATAGATCTACAAGAGTAGTAATATTTATTATATTTATTTCAACCTAAGATAGATGAATGGTTAAATATATAATCAATTTAGGAAATATATAATCTTAAGAAGGCTATTAACTTATTCCTCATCGTATTGCATATAAATATGGATTTATTTTTAATTATATATATTTTCATCTCCCTTTTCTTTCAAACTTGACAAGTGAGTATCTTAGACCAATGAACCATATATTTTTGGTTCCTATGTACTCTAGTTGTTCTAGGGTTTTTCACCTAAAACGAGAGAGGTAGGATCAAAAATGTTAAGGGTTCATTCAAATCAGGATGTGTATGATGTTATTTGAACTAAATGAGATGATCTAAATGCAGTTATATGAACTAATTGATTGATTAAACAAGCAAAACCTAAAAAATATGACTTTTTTGAAAACACATTGTGTAATGCAACAATGAACTAAAAATGAATGCAAAGCTAAATAGAAATGAATGAAGCTTGAAGTGTGCACCTAGAACCTTGAAGGAGACTGTAAATTGCTTCTGAAACATTGTTGATGTTGATTTTCAAGCCTGAAGGGACTCACTCGCCATTATGGGTGAATCAGTCCTAGTTCCGGTAAACTGAGCTGAAACCTATTTCTGACAAAAGGGTGTCCAAAAATGTAAAAATCCAAAAACTGACCTTGCGGTGGGACTCATTTTCCACCCATGGTGAATGAGTCCACTTTTGAATTTCTGAATTTTCAAAGGTGGATTTTGAAGCAATCGGTATGCACTTTAACCTTCTACAGGTGTCTACTTCTGAAACTCTAATTTACAGGTCTGAAAATGAGTTTTTGTTGATCTTTAATGATTTGTAAGCTTCCAAGATACCTAAATCTGCATACAAACAAGACAAGAGAGAAAGATGTTGGATGTTAGGGCATGGGGGTTTGCCTAAGTCAAACCCTTTTTAGGTAATTAAACCAAAATGATGAATGAAATGAATGAAACATGCAATAATGGAATAGATTACCTTTCCATGATGATAGATCTTGAAATTCTACAACAAAACATGTAGAATTTATCCTTGGATGTCTTAGGAAGCTAAATTAATGGCTTACAATGCGAAGGCCCTAACTTGCTTAACTTGAGATGGAAGATTGGTGGATGAATAATGAAGAATGGACATGTGAGAGATAGGAGAGATGTATAATGTGGCGAAAATCACTTATTTATACAATATTGTGCCTTAGTAACCCGTTCATACCTCATCACAGGTTGACATCAAGAGTTTTTAAATAAAAACCCGAAAGAAAATTTAAAATATTTTGAATTTGGGGCCAAGGGGGACTCATTCACCACCCATGGTGAATGGTTCCCATCTAGGACCTGTTGATGGGGTTTTTTACACACTTTCTCAACACAGGTAATGTGTATGTGCACTACCTCTCTTGAAAGGAAATCTTCCAACAGTAAGTTGCTAAAAATCTCCCCAAGGGCTCTCGAGTGTCAGGTCATGACTTGCATGGAACTCCTCAGTTGATGTTGATGTGATTTTGCTAGTAATCATAGGGCAGACTTACGTAGCTGGATGCGAGGTGGATCATAAAATTTGAAGTTTCTAATGTGGAAGTTGAAATGCACTTTGTTGTAGGTTCGAACAGCAATCCAAACTTCAGTTTTTTCCTTAAGTTTTGGGTTTACAATGTGCAATGAACCTTAGCATAGGCTATTTCTAAAAAAAGGTTTGCAGATATTTTACCATTCATCCACCATTTACATGCATGAATAAAGATAAAGATTTAAAAAGAAGCTTCAAATTTTAGCCCAAGCTAACTTTGCAAGGCCATTTACCAGCAACAAACAACAAAAAGTATGGGTTGGAAGGCATCAACACAACAAAAATTTCTAAAATCACAGAGTAGCATGATTAGAGTCTATCTAAGCACTTTGACTCTAACTAAAACAACAATATAAATCTAACTAAAGCATCTAACAATGGAGATTGAACCATGCAACATGTGAAGAACTCAAAAAATGCACCAAATCAATGTATTTTGATACCATCCTTCCCCTCTAAACATGCAATAAACCTTTATCCAACATTGTAAAAGAGATTCACTCATGTGGAGGGAGTCCAGAGGGATTCTTTTAAAAGTTTTGAAGTGTAAAAAAAAAATCACATCCAAACACTTTCTTGTAGCAGTTCTCATACTCGGGTAACATTTTAGGTGAACTTTCTTTTGAGGGTTTCCATTTCAGGGAGAAAATCATTTTGAATTGAGGGGAGCGAGGATAGAAGATGAGGGAAGGAGGATCAGGTTCTGCAACCAAGAATGATAGCGATTTTCCATTAAGAAAGGGGTTTGAGTGTCTTTTATTTTTGGTCTCTTTTTTGCAATTTTATCATTCCTCACTTTTCGTGTCATGTTTGTAGAACTAGAATTTTTTTTGTTCATTCAAAATGTTAATTTTAGGGTTTTATTGGTCACACATCCTATTTTAAAAAATATTGTATTTCAACCATCTGTTTGATTGCAATTAATGTGGAGACTTAGAAAGTGCTTAGGATATGATGTTTTAAATGTGGCATGGTGAGTTGGTGTTAGGTGAGCCTCCCAATGGGTCAAAGGTAGTAAGAGAATTTAATGGGAGTAAAACAAAAATGAAGAAAACATTTAGGGACATTTTTGTGGAAGGTGCTAGGGAGAGGGTTCTAGAGTACGCTAAATTCTTGGTGGTGGAAGATGGTAGGCGATGCAAGGAGTGTCCAAAACTAGCAACAGATGGTAAGTGCTCTCTGGTAGGGCCAAAAAAATGGTGGTAGTTCCAAGTCAAGATATGGAAATTGCTTTATGCAGAGAGGAAAGTAGATTAAAAAATATAGCAAGTTTTCTTGTGGCTCTAGAATGTAACATTATAATTCCAACTAGGAAATGCATGAATGAGTGGTTTAAAAATGTTTGAAATAAAAAATATGGAGTCCATTTGTTTTGTAGAATGTTCCCAAAAGATTTATTTCTAGTTTTTTTCAAAAATCATGAAATGCAAGGAAAAATTGTCTCAAAAGATTTTTTGGATTATAGGTAATCCCTTGTTTATGGTGATTTCCTAGTCTCCAAAGGCTATAAAGGAGGAAATACTAGGGTTATCATGTACCTTATATGGGTTACTCTAAAGGGAGTGCCTCCTCAAATTTGAAACTTTTTACCAAAACTGTTCTAACCATTAGGTAATGTGATTAAGGTGGAAGAAACTAGAACAACCTTGTTGCACATGGATTCAAGAATTTTGATATCACTATTCGCTAGAGTGGATATTCAAGAAGCAATTGAAATAGAATACCACAAATTTGTTTAGCATGTAAGATAGAGACTCTGACAAGTCTTAACGTCTACTTCCTATTCAAAAAATAAGAGCATATAAGAAGAAATAGCCTTATAATAAAAGAAAAAATAGGGTTAGTAAAGGTCAATCCTAATATTATAAACCCTAAACCAAATAATTCTTTAGTAGACACTTTAAAATACTCGAATCACAAATCCATTGGTGAAGGAGTCATAAGTAGTAGGATGGAAAGTGTGATAGAATTAGTCAATATAGGAAAATCTATGAAAATAATTAAGTTGTAAAATTAAATCCTATCCAAATAATCCCAAACCCAGAGATTTTTGCAACAAAATATTTGAAGGAATCAATCTCCATTTCCAATTTCATAGGGTTTGTAGTAAAACCCATTGAATATGAATTAGGAGTATCTAGTAAAGCAATGCCTATTGAAAGAATAGATGCAATAGTTAAAGAAAACATAAAGTAGAAGTCTCGAGGAGAGGCCTCCTAGATTTAGAAGTAGGTAAATTTGATTCTCAGAGTATTGTATCACTCCTCAAAATAGAGACCCCTCTAGGACCTCTAGAATTCAGACTAGTTGTAGAGCCTTCACAAAATCTAAGTCATAAATAAATGCTCAAGAGATAGTAATGGAAGAAATTAAGCAAAAGATTGATCAAAAAAAATTTGATTAAAAATAATTTAAAGAATAATGGGGTTCAAAAAGGTAATTTAGAGATGACCTCCTACAGAGAGTGTCAAACATTTGGCAACATAGGATGTGAAACAATTGAGAATAAGGAACAAAGTGCTTCACTTAAAGATTCAAATACAAACATGATTTTTGATATACTAGTCAAGAAGTATTATTTCTACCCAAGACTAACCCCATGAAAAATAAAGTTTCCCAAGGATTAGCCTTTGACAAAAATGTGCAAGGGTATGAAAGATAAAAGGAAGGAAAAGTAGGGCTCTCAACAAAAGATAAAAAGGTTGATCAAAATAGATGAAAAATGGAATTGGTTAATACAAACACACATCTGCTATTGTTGCCCAATACTAATCTTGAGCAAAATAAAATTTCCCAAGAATCAATATTAGACTACAATATGCAAGGATGTACAAATTAAATGGAAGAAAAATAAGGATGATTCCAAAAAATAAAGAACTAAAATTAGGAAAATTAAAAATGGATGAAACAAACCAAAATAAGGTATATTGTTGCCTAAGACTAACCCTAAGCAAAGAAATATAGCCCAAGGATTAGCCTTAGGAAAAAATGAGCATTGGAATGGAAAACATTAAGTCAATATAGATAAAGAAAAACCTTGATCACCTAGCCTTTCTCTAGAAAAAACAAAAAATATCTAATGAATTAGAAGATAACCAAAGTAAAAAAATGCAATTTGGAATAGTTAGAGGAAAGTTGTGGTTGAATGAGAAACACCTGGGAGGGGGAATATAGTAGTTAGTGAAACATAGAGAAAAAGGGAGGAGAAGAATGCTTCCAATCAACCTTTTCTCTATAAGGGGTGTTTCATTCAAAAGATTCTTGATCCTAGAATCATGAAACAACTATCAACCCAAGAGGTGAATTAAATCAAGATTGAGGGATCTTGCACCATTTCCTTTATGCAAGGATGGGGTAGTGAGCTAGATTTCAATTTGAGGGAGAAAGAATTAGGCTAATGAACAAACCCTAATCCTAGGTCTAACACACAAAATGCATAAATTGAACACAAAAAATAAAGAAGCTGCAAAATTTATGAAGGAACAAGAAGGTAAGAATGTTGTGCACCTTTTGAAATCAGAATTTTTTGTGCTTCTAACAGGGACTCGTTTGCCACCAAATACAAATGGGTCCTGGTAGGCCTTTCTAGGGAGCTCTAAACTAGAAACAAGAGCTTGAAATGTCTAGAATCTAATGCCTATCATCCCTCAATAGGGACACATTCACCCTTAAAGGTGAATGGTTCATGCTAGGACTTTCCAGAAATCTCTAAATCTAGGTTGCAACTTCCAAGTTTTCTCTTCTCCTTTCCACCTTGAATTTATTGTTTTCGAATTCAGATCTTCCTATAACTTGCAAAACAAATTTTGTATCTTGTTGGTGGATAGGGGTTTGCCTTAGTCAAACCCCTTGTTAGTAATTAAACCTTTGATGATGAATAAAAATCTAAAACATGTAATAGTGTGTGTAATCTCAATCTTAAGTGTGTATAAGACTAAGATCCAAGAGAATGTAAAGGAAAATTTACCCAATTGTGTCAAGATAAAACCCTTGAATGCAATGTGAATGATGTAAATGATTCGCTAAAGAAGATGTCTAATCCCTCCAATGAATCACAAATATAAAAATACCTCAAGATTGTAGGCTACAAGTAGGAGGATTATAAAAGATATAATCACTCTGGAAAGAAGTCTTTACACTTGGTTGTATGACTTGTGCATCTCCCAACACCTAGAATCCTTCATGATTCTTCATAAGCATCTATCATCAACCTTCAATAATGCTTTATCGTGGATACAAAATGAGATTGAAGATCTTGAATTGCTGCTCCAAATTTCACTTTTGCTTGAATTCTTTTTTCTTGCTTGCTTGTAATCTTGCTTTATTCTTTTCCCTTTGATTTCTTAGGTGAAATTATGTCAAATAACCTTGTATATATATTAAATTAGAGATTTAACCCCGAAATTCAAATAATTCAGGTTGACCACAAATCTAGAAATGAAATTAATTAAAATCTTGCCAAGATGAAATTCAAAAAGAGGGTCCTTGGTAAGGGAGGACCCATTTGCTGTTAGTGGCGAATGGGTCATGGCACACTTTCCAAGACCTAAAATTTTCCACATTCAAGGTTAAGTCATTTAATTGTTGGGTGTCGAGATTGATCTTTGAGAGGCATAATTTAGAGGGCTTGAATTTGAATTAAAAGAGCCAATTAAGTCTAATTAACCACCATTAATTAATACCACCCTAGATATATGTGAAAGTGTGTTTAAGCACTTTACAACACCATAAATAAGGACTAATTTAAGTACAAGAGGGATCCATTAGGCTTAAATAGATGAGCAGGCCTTAGAAAAGTGTGAAAATGCCTTACAACACTTTACAACACTCTTGTAAAAGGTGAAATTTAAATATATTTTAATTAAATAATGACCGTAGAGATCTGTGAATGTGTACAACACCTTACAACACCACTCCAAAGCATAATTAAGTTAATTTTGTGTCAATTATTTCAAATAAAGTGTGAAAAAGGATTACTTTTTTTGACATTACATTTAGCCCCCACTTTAGATGACATATGATACTACATGAAAATGCAAGCTAGAGGAAATAACTGCTAGGAAAAAGGATACTCATATGAATTCATTAGGAAGAATAAATCCCACACGCTCCTACAAAGCCACAATGTTAGGTACCACATCCTGCAACACATATTCATTCATCTTTCAAAAATCCTCTTATTAAACTTCTACAAAGGATTGAATTTGAGGGTAGATGTATGCCCCCCTAATTCCACTTGCTTTATGGAGGTGGAATCGGGGTGAGCACAAAACCACATCGAATTACACAAGTCATATCATAGGGTATTTCCAATTACCATACCACATAATGATAGTTGACGAGAACAAGAGAGGAATTACAAATCCAATGCAATAAACGGTGTCAAAAATGGAGTCCTCTAGCTCCCAATATGTTGATTTTAATGAACTTTCCCTTTTAAATGAAAAATCTTTATTTACTAAGGTTTTACTATATACTATTGAAAATAACTCTTTTCACTATTCATTTGACTTTTACCTTGTGGGTATGTGCAGGATCATGATGGGCCAAAAAGTGGCGATATGATGGGCATTTGTAGGGTTTGTGGCTGAGAACTTTTTTTTACCTAAAATTCATGAAATGAAAAGGGTTTTTAAAGGAGATTATCATCTTTCCACCAATATAAATTATGCTTTACTTTGGATTTAATAAATAATTATTATTTATTTTCTATTTGAATTATGACTAAACTCTTGATTGATAAGCTGATTGAAAAATATCTATATATTTCAAACGGTATAACATTTTTGAAATCCAAAACATGCATCACATTCTATGCTTTTCATACTATAGGATTCAAAAAAGAAAAAATGAATTTCATGAATTTTTGACCAAGTTAAGGTGGTCAGACATATGAGTTTTTTATATTTTTTAAAAGTTGTAATAAAAAGTTCATAATTAATTATTTACTTTGAAAAAAAATACAAAAAATGTGTATCACATCCAGACATGAGTCCTCTACTTATGTATAAAATATTATAAAATAATATTATCATTTTATTGTGGTTAGGGTGGTCAGGATAGACACCTACTTATTTTTTCCCTGAAATTTAAATTACTACTACATTGAAATTTCAAATTTTCACCAAAAGAGATTTTTTTTTTTTTTTAAAACCTAGTAGTTTAGAAACTAAATTCAATTTGCTACAGATTCTATTCTTACATATTTTTGAAATAATATAGATAACTTATTCAAATTTTTATGTCAAGTTGCCTAACTCTGATTTTTTTGAATTTTTTGCCACTTAAGGGCCTATTTTTTCCATGATGGTCTTGCACATACCCTTGTTGCAAATTTACCTTGGTGCAAAGTGAGTGAAGATGCCAAGCTACGGGTTGTACAAGCCTCTAAGATTGGACCTAGTTTGTGACTTTGCACAGTGAGGCATCCTTTAGCATATGTTGAGTGAATTATGCTTTGCATTTACTTTATTTTCATACCGTTATTGTACTTTTTCATGTAATCTGAGTAATTTTATGACCTTATAATAGATTCTCGTAAAGTTTCCCACTTTGGCACAAAGTGTCCCACTTTGGCACAAAGTGTCCCACTTTGGCGCAAAGTGTCCTAGAATAGATATAGTGTCCTAGGCCTTCATCCAAAAATGGTCTAGGTGTCCATTTTGTCTGAAAAGCATCTTAGAACAACTCTAGTGATGTTAATTGATTTTTTTTAGGACTTATTTTATGTAATATTTGTCTCTTAGGTACCTCCTCGAGCTAGACAACATCTCGATGGGAGGAAACTTTTCTTTCTTCAAGAGTCAGTGAATCAGGTATCAGAGAAGGAAATTTAGTTATTATAGGAGGTTGGTCTGTTTTGGGTGTACCTCATGCCACCTATGAGGTACCGTGATGACATGCTACTAGCCTTAGTAGAGAGATGGGATGCGGGTACTTGTACTTTTTGTCTTCCCACAAGAGAGATGACTATCACACTAGAGGACATTCACCGCATCTTACATGCCCCTATTCGCGGTGAGCATGTGCAGCTAGTTACTCATAGATCCTTCACATAAATGAGAGATGATATTTGTTATTGTGTAGAGTAGCCTATGTGATGCTTGAGAATCAGACCACGTGTTGAGCTTGAAGGGCTCCTAAATGCATGATGACCACTCTTGCAGTGGATAATGATCATTATCATGGCACTTATATTAGTTCCACATAGACAAGGAGCACACTTAGATGGTGGCTTGGTGCACACTATTAGAGGGATGGAGCAACAACAGACCGTTTATTCATGGGGTTTCAACATGCTCACTCATTTGTACTATGATCTTAGTCATTTTTCCTTTTGAGAGCTCCAAAGCATTGTACATTGTACTTTGCTACATATATGGTGCTTTGAGCATATTACATGTACTAGGCCAACTAGATTTCCTCTTATAATGGTTGTAGGTGAGTTGAAGGTTTTAGCTACCTACTTACATGGCCTTAGCAAGAGGGATATTTATTATACTGAAGGATTACTTTTGACCGGCTAGATGAGGATGATATCTACTAGAGACAGCATCTCAGTGCCTCCTTGAGCCAGACAACATCTCAGTGGGAGGCAATTTTTCTTCCTTCGAGAGTCATTGACTTGGTTGTTAGAGGAGAGTTCATTAAGTCATTACAGGAGGTTGGTCTGTTTTGGGTGTACCTCATGCCACCTATGAGGTACCGTGATGACATGCTACTAGCCTTAGCAGAGAGATGGGATGCGGGTACTTGTACTTTTTATCTTCCCACAAGAGAGATGACTATCACACTAGAGGACATTCACCGCATCTTACACACCCCTATTCATGGTGAGCATGTGCAGCTAGTTACTCATAGATCCTTCACATAAATGTGAGATGATATTTGTTATTGTGTAGAGTAGCCTATGTGATGCTTGAGAATCAGACCACGTGTTGAGCTTGAAGGGCTCCTAAATGCATGATGACCACTTTTGTAGTGGATTACGATCATTATCATGGCACTTATATTAGTTCCAGATAGATAAGGAGCACACTTAGATGGTGGCTTGGTGCACACTATTAGAGGGATGGAGCAACAACAGACCGTTTATTCATGGGGTTTCAACATGCTCACTCATTTGTACTATGATCTTAGTCATTTTTCCTTTTGAGAGCTCCAAAGCATTGTACATTGTACTTTGCTACAGATATGGTGCTTTGAGCACATTACATGTACTAGCCCAACTAGATTTCCTCTTATAATGGTCATAGGTGAGTTGAAGGTTTTAGCTACCTACTTACATGGCCTTAGCAAGAGGGATATTTATTATACTTAAGGATTACTTTTGACCAGCTAGATGAGGATGATATCTACTAGAGACAACATCTCAGTGGGAGGCAATTTTTCTTCCTTCGAGAGTCATTGACTTGGTTGTCAGAGGAGGACATTAAGTCATTACAGGAGGTTTGTCTATTTTGGGTGTACCTCATGCCACCTATAAGGTACCACGATGACATGCTACTAGCCTTAGCAGAGAGATGGGATGTGGGTACTTGTGCTTTTCATTTTCCCATAGGAGAGATGACTATCACACTTGAGGACATTCACCACATCTTATGCATCCCCATTCATTGAGAACATGTGTAGTTAGTTAATCATAGATTCTTCACATAGATGAGAGATGATATTTGTTATTCTATAGAGTAGCCTATGCAATGCTCGAGCATCAAACCATATGTGGAGCTTAAAGAGATCCTAAACATGTGATCACCACTCTTGCGGTGGATTATGATCATTATCATGGCACTTACATTGGTTCCAAATATTGAGGGGCACACATAGATGGTGGATTGGTGCACACTATCAGAGGGATGGAGCAGTAGCAGACAGTTTATTCTTGGGGTTGCAGCATGCTCACTCATTTGTACTATGATCTTTGTCACTTTTCCTTCCAAGAGCTTTGGAGCATCATACATTGTACTCTGTTGTAGATGTGGTGCTTTGAGCACATTACATGTACTAGGCCCACTAGATTTCCTCTTACTGCGGCTGTAGGTGAGCTGAGTTTTTTTAGCTACCCACTTAGATGGCCTAGGTAGGAGGGAGATTTATTATATTGGAAGATTACTTTTGACCAGCTAGATGAGGATGATATCTGCTAGAGACCCTATCAGTGGATAATGCTTTGGGTGGATCACCGACATGAGATGTAGAGATTATAGATGGATTAGTTTTTGTTGGGAAAAAAAGACTATGTGGTCATACCATTTTATTATGATAGGGTGATGAGACAGTTCAGGCATACCTAGGTGGCTCCACATTCTAAACCATCATTCCAATGATCAACACAGTGCTACTAGTCTTGGGGATGACTTCCATATCACAAGGGATGATGTATACTTTAGTGATTTAGATGATGAGGACCCTGACTTACCCCCAGACTCCAAGGCCGATGACACAGGTACCACTCAGGCTTACGAGGAGTAGTGGAATACAAGGACGCCAACACCCATATTCCCTTTACATCACCCTATGGGCTTTGTTAGACCTACTCTAGGTCATGAAGGGGACATAGATGATGATCACATAGATGCAGCCACAGATGATGATGTTGTTGCACCCAACATCTTTCTAGATGCAAATGAGGAGCAATAGGATGAGGACTATGAGGAGGAGGAGGCTAATGAGGATGATGATGATGCCTAGCCCATGAGCAAGGATGTTGCTAAGATAGAGGAGGATCTAATGCCTTATGATAGTGCAGAGGTACCCCTTATTAGATCAACCAGACCACATGCTAGAGTTAGGTCATAGTTCCATACACACGAGTACGACGAGGGTAGTGGTAGCAAACCACCCACATCATTAGCACAAGGAGGGACCACCATCATATGGGCATACCCTAATTAGCAGACCAGTGATCCAGGTGACATTTAGATGATTTATGTTATTTCACTATATATATATCTTTTATGCACTTGCTTTGTATATATGATTATGATGGTTACTAATGTTCTTTACAATTTCCATTTTTTAGGATCTACATGATACTGGTGTGACCTTTATCAGTGAGTGGCTATAGCATTAGTTCCTTTGCTATGTCTTGAGGATGGTGTCCTTGAGGTGTACATGCCCCCATCATCGATGGATTCACATCTAGATATTTTTGAGCCTATGGAGAGATTGGGTATAGCCTATCAAACGGCCAATAGTCATGCCAATGATCTCCATGCATAGCGTATAGTAGTTTTAGCTTCTCTAGGTATTGCTGACAGTAGGGTGGAGAGTGACCTATGGGCAGAGGTCTCAAGGCTATGAGAGGAGGTCATGAGGATACAGGAAGACATGGACTAGATTGACCAAGAGCATGTTGAGGCTCTTGTATGAGAGGTTAGGGCATAAGGGATGCTAGATATTCTATAGAGAGATTCAGTTAGATCGTGATCTCACACTACTATCTCATGATGGCCAAAGAGGTCGCAAGCCCTAGAGGGGTCAAGCATTCATAGACCTTACTAGAATTATACTCATTGATTCATATGTATCCAAAAATCTTGATGACTATATATATATGGACATTTTGGTTTATGATGTTGTGTTGAATTAAATGTCAATGTGATTTATCAAATATCCTTTGCAAGAATATTTAATAAATGTGTCCATGATTTAATGTTTTATGTGACTTAATTAAACCATTCATAGTTTATGTTAGATACTACATTTTGATTAAGAGATGCTATGCTAACTTAAATACACATGATTTAATGATATTAAACTCATGTAAGGATTTAAATTAACTTAACACACTAAGTTTTGAATAGCATGGTGACTAAAGTAATTAAACAAAATATTTGATTAATTACCCTAGAATCTAAGATACACGCATGTTATTATGTATCAAAGAAGAAAGTAATGTGAGATAAAATAGAACTTATCTACTTCACCTAACAACATTAATCTAACATACCATTCAAAACAAGAATTTCTAGATGTAATATCGACATAGATGTTCAACATTTATAGGGTCTTTTAGAGATGTACCATCCATTTCAGTTAATGTGTAAGCTCATAATCCATACTTTTATTTAATAATGTAAGGGCCTAACTAGCTAGGGCTAAAATTTCCTTTTTCATTCGAGAGAGCATTAACATTTCACTGGTTTTTGTATAACACTAGGTTTCCTTGATTAAATTCACGAGGGGTGACATTATCATTGTAACCATGTTGCATTCTAAGCTTGTAAGTGTTCCAAAGCATTAATACACTATTCATCAAGAATTTCAAGTTGATGCAAACATTTTTCTTTCGAGGTATTGTCATCAATGAGCCCTTTAAGAGAAATTCTTAAGGAATTTCTAACTCTAAAGGCAAATTATTGCTTCAGCACCATAGACAAAGTTATACGGAGTATTTCCAATGGATGTTCTAACACTCGTACGATAAGCCCATAGGGAGTAGGTTAACAATGTATCCCAATCTTTTTTGTGTTTGTTTACTATCTTTCACAAAAAAATTTCAATAGTATTATTAGTTGTCTATTCTTGTCCATTTGATTGTGGATAGTATGGTGTTGAAAAACGTTGTTGAATATTGAATATTTCTAAGAATTTCTTCACGTCATTGTTTTTGAATGGAGTTCCATTATCTAAGACCAATGTGGAAGGGAGACTAGAGTGAGAAATGATGTGTTCCAATATGAAATGACATATTGCATCAAAAATTATGGAATGGAGAGGGATAGCTTCTAGCCACTTCGTAAAGTAATCAGTTGTAGTAATGATAAAGGTATGTCTTGTGGAAGAAGGCAGTGATATTTTCCCAACAAGGTCCAAGCCCCAAATTGAAAATGTCCAAATAGGAACATGAGCATGAAGTTCAAAGGTAGGGGTGTGAATCAAATTGTTATGTTCCTGACATTTATGACACTTCTTCACATACTCAAAACAATCTCGTTCCATGTGTCTCCAATAATAGCCTATGTGAATTAATTTTTGAACTAGGGATCTTCCTCCAAAATGATCCCCACAAACACCTGCATGCCCTTGTTCAAGTGTTATGGGTATTTTTTATTTCTTAAGGCATTGGAGTAAAATTCCATTAAATGATCTTCTATAGAAAATATCAGCTAAGATTATATATTTGGATGTGAGCTTTCACATACGGGCGCGAGTGTTCTTAGTTGTAGGTTCAGGAAAGGATCCATCTTTCAAGTCTTTGAATATAGGTGTAAACCATTCACTAGAATCATCAGCATCAATTGATAACACTTCTTCACTCCAATATTCTATTGATGGTTTTGGTATCATTTGGACTTTAAAAGTGAAGTCAATGAGAGGATCATCGAGAGATACAATAGAAGCAATGCTTTCCATTGCATTTGCATTCCTATTATCCTTTCGTGGGATGTTGTATATTATGTAAGATTCAAACTTGTTTAATAATATCATTGTAAGATCTTGGTATCAGACAAGTTTATTATGCTTCACTTGATACAAACCATTGATTTGTTTAATGATGAACAGTGAATCCCCAAATATAGAAATATGTTTGAATTTTAATGCTAATACAACACATATGCTAGCTATTAGAGATTTGTATTCTATAGTGTTATTGGTACATAGGAAGTTTAGATAGAAATATAAGGGAATAGGCTTGCCTAAAGGAGGAATTAAGATAACTTTTTCCCCTGAGTCCATTCTACATTTAGAACTATCAAAGTATAATTTCCATGTTTCTTTTTCTTTTTGTATAGTCAACACATTTTCATATGGGAATGAGTCTATGTTGGGAAATGCTAGAGGAGGAGCATCAGCTAATTGTTCAGCTAAGGCTTGTTTTTAATTTCTTTTTGTGAAAAAAATTCAAGGTCAAACTCAGTTAATAACATAACCCACTTAGCTAAGTGTCCTGACAAATCTATTTTGGTAAATAGATGCTTTAAAGGATCAAACTTTGTCATAACATGGATTTCAACATATAATAAGTAATGTCTTGGTTTAATAGTAGCAAACACAAGAGCCAAACATTGTTTTTCAATGGTTTTGTATCATGTTTCATAGTCAATGAGATTTCGGCTAATGTAATAAACAAGATTTTCCTTACCATTATCATCTTGTTGAGCTAACAATGCTACTTGAGCATGGTTTGATGAGCTATACAGAGGATAAATGGCTTGTGTTTCAAAGCGGGTTGTAAGATAGGTGGAGTAACAAGATAATCTTTCAAACTCTCAAATGCCTATTTACAATCCTCATTCTAGTCAAACTATGCATCTTTCTTAAGAAGTTGTGTGAATGGCAATGTTTGATCAACAAGGAAGCTACGAAATGATGTATAGCCTGAATCCATCCTTGTAATGTACACAATTAAGATATGTTTCTAGGAGGTGGAATGCTAACGATGGCATCAATTTTCTTCATGTCCACCTCAATACCTCTATGAGATATGATAAAACCTAAAAAAATTCCACTATCTACACCAAAGAAACACTTCTTTGGGTTCAATCTCATGTTATACTTTCACATTCGCTCAAAGATTTTATGAAGAATGTTTACATGGTCTTGTTGAGTTAAGGATTTGGATAATCTTCCAAAATCTTGTGTATATAGTCGTGAAATATCAATTCCATTGCTCGTTGATATGTTGCATGTGCGTTTTTCAATCCAAAAGATCTGACTACCCAATAGAAAGTTCCTAAAATGGTGGTGAATGTTTTCTTGTATTGGTCTTGAGGGTTGATAAAGATTTGATTATGTTTGAAAAATCCATCCATGAATGGCAATAAAAGCATGTGCTACAGTCGATTCCACTATCATGCCAATAATTGGAAGGGGAAAGTCATCCTTTAAGGATGCTTTATTCAGGTCTCTAAAATCCATACACATCCTAATACAATTGTCAAGTTTCATGAATGCAACAATAGTCAAGATCCACATAGAATAATCAATAGGTTGGATGAATCAGACATCAAGAAGTTTCTCAATTTCAGCTTTGACAAATAGGGCTAGATTAGGATTCATTTTTTCATATTTTCTATCACATTGGTTTAGCATCTTTTACAAGGACTATATTATGTGTTACAATTTTAGCATCAATTCTTGGCATGTCTAAGTAAGTCCAATCAAATAGTTCAGGAAAGTCATGAAGTAAGGTTGCATGATCTTCTTAATCATCTTCATCAAGACATTTCCCTACTTGAATAATTTTCTTCTCATTGTTGATATTCGTTGGTATGTTGATTGTATCTCCCAAAGGAATTGCTTTTTGTTTTGATGTCTCGGGATCATATTCCTCTTTTTCTTTGATGTTTTCATTATTTCCATTATCTTCATCAACTTTTTGAGTGCTAACCAATGCACATGTGACCCGTTTCCTTGTGGGAGTGAATGGTTTATCATAGACACCTAGGATTTCTTTAAAAGCTTCATCATCCTCAAAGTATTCCAAAGATACATCAAAATTGATGTTGAGCCATTTGGGATGCTTCAAGGTGACAGTTGGCTTGCTAGAGTTACATATGATAGTGTTGATGTTGAGTGAAGGTTGCTTTGTTTCTTGTGTTATCTTAGAAGGGAAATATCCCAAACCACTTTTATTTTCTTGTGTGTTAGGCTCGATAGGGATACAAATTCCTTGATCTTTCTTTCCACATCCTTTTCCATTATACCCAAGTTGTTTCATAAGCTCAAAAACTCTCCCATAGATTATTTCCATTTTTGGGTTTGGTGGTTGTTGATAATATATCTCATCAAAATTTGTCATGTAAATTTTTTCTTCTTCCAAAGTAGATGAGGTAGATGGTTGTGAGATGTCTTGTGAATTTTTCGTTGACATCACCATTGTTTTCTTTTTCTTTTCATTGTCTTTTTTTGTTATCTTGTATTATCCCATGAATGTCATGTGAAATCCAAGGATCCCCAATCATCTTCCAATAACTTAGTAAGTTCATCAATGTCTATTTCTTATTCTTTTTCTTCTCCCGATACATTTTGCATTGTATAAGATTCAATGCTTCTGAAGGATTTCGACAATCTCTTTCAACCATCAAATAACTTTCAAGCTTAGGATCAGCTTTTAGTGTGTAAACTTTGTTGTTATAGACATACTTCATGATGCGATGTAGAGTGGAAGGCACACCATTCATCTCATGAATCCATGGTCTCCTTAGAAGGTGATTATAAGAAAGATCATTTGGCATAATGTGGATCAAAGTTTCTAATGTGACTTCCCCAATTTTGATAGGTAATGTGATGACTCCGAGTAGTTGTTTCGCTATGTTGTCAAAACCTTGAATAGATAAGGAATCGGGTTTAATATCACTTTTTCTCATCCTAAGTCTTTTCACAAGGCTCACAAGTTACACACATTTAGGGCCAAACCATTATCAACAAGAGTATGTTTTATCACAACTTGACCAATGTGGGCTATTATTTTGAAAGCTTAATATTTCTTCTAAATTTCCAAGGGAGGTAACTATTCTAGTGAAAGACTATGTCTAAATTCATTTCATTCATCTATTGGATTAGTGTTGCTACATCATTTGAATTATTGTTAGAAGGAAGCATATCTTGTTGCAAGGCCTCTTGGAGTATGCCATGATAACTAGGGGATACTTGAAGTAACTCCAATATAGAAATCTTAGCAGGAGTGTTCTTAAGGTGTTCAACAAGGTTATATTCCTTTCCACTATTTGTTGGTAAATGAAGAGCACTATGAAAAAAAGGATTAGACAATGGTAATGAAATAGAAGGTTGTTGTTTCCTATTGTTTCTTGTATTGTAGGTATGTGCAATGATGTTATAATTATTTTGTGAAGCATTACCATCATTCGACCAGGTCTTATATTTTGGTGGTTGAAGGATGAGCACAAGATTGTTTTGAACTTGTGGTTTTTGCGAGGGAGGATAAATTATGAGTTTTGGTGTGATGATATTAATGTCTTTGTATTTTGGTTTGTCATGACAAGCCTTAGTGGATGAACCTTGTGAGATGAAGTCCTCAAGGGTTTCATCTAACATGTCAAAGTCATCACGACTAAAAGGCTTGGAGGGTAGGTCAACCTTTAAAAGAAAACTTGTCATCATGTTACTTTCTCTACAAGTCTCATTTGATGTTTTTGTTTGATTTTGTTTCTAATGAATGCCAAATGTAAATGAATATGTCGACTGATACAAAAATGTTGAAAATGCAAAATTCTAATGCTATCTATAAGTGAAAATACAAGAAATTCTTTTTCCCAATGTTTATAAATCTATCTAAATAAACAAGAAATTGCATGCAAGAACAATATGTTCAGACTAATAGTTTTCAGATTTCATAACAGAGGTAGAACTATTTATCAGTAACCAAAAACAACCTAGACATTTTTTTTCTCACAAGTTGTATAGGGACTCATTCACCACTGAAGGTGAATGGGTCCTAGTGTAAGTACTTATAGAGATAAGAAAGACACCTAAAACACCAAAGCATGCCCAAAATTCTTGTTGATTAGGGTATCCAGGGACTCATTCGCCACTAAAGGCGAATGGGTCCTAGTTTTAGGGTTTTTTGAGTTTGATTTCAATTTTTCTAAGCTAGCTCTATGTATAATCTTTCTCAAATCTGTGACAATGAATGTTGTAACAAATTTTCTAGGTGTAATTTTCTAGGTGTAAGATCTCTAAATTCAAGTTTTTCTATGATTGAATGATGACTAAAATTGGAAAGTATATGATGCAATTTGAATCTAAATTCTTGAATGATGATCTCAATGTGAACAAAATTTAAAACTAAATGCAATTTAAACACTTTGTTCAGATCATTAATGAATACAAGTAATACAAATATGCAATTTAATCCTATATGCAATGTTCACTAATGCAAAACAAAGAAACCCTAGAATGTAATGCAAACCTAATGCAAGCTAGGGGTTTATGGTTGAATTGCACTCCAAATTAGAAACTAAGATGCTCAAAGAAAAGGGATCGGGTTCACCAAAATGAAACATAGAGAAAAAGAGAGGAGAAGAATGCCTCCAATCCACCTTTTCTCTATAAAGGATGTGTCATTCAAAAGATGAGATCCTAGAATCTTGAAACAACTATCAACCCAAGAGGTGAATTGAGTCAATATTGAGGTATCTTGCACTCTTTCCTTTATGCAAGGATGGGGTGGTGAGCTAGATCTCAATTTGAGGGAGAAATAATTAGGCTAATGAACAAACCCTAATCCTAAGTCTAACACATAAAACACATAAATTGAACACAAAACAAAAAGAAGCTACAACTTTGATGAAGGAACAAGGTGAGGATGTGTTGCACCTAGTGAAATTAGAATTTTTTGTGCTACTAACAAGGACTCATTCAACACCAAAGGAAAATGGGTCCTGGTAGGCCTTTTCGAGGAGCTCTGAATTAGAAACAAGAGCTTGAAATTTTTGGAATATAATGCTTCTTAGCACTCAATAGGGACTCATTCACCCTTAAAGGCGAATGGGTCTTACTAGGACTTTCCAAAAAATTTCTGAATCTGGGTTGCAACTTTTTGGTCTACTCTTCTCCTTTGCACCTTGAATTTTCTATTTCCAAATCTGGATCTTCCTATAACCTAAAAAAAAAAAAATTGTATCTTGTTGGTGGATAGGGGTTTTCTTTAGTCAAACCCCTCATTGGCAATTAAACCTTTGATGATGAATGAAAATATGAAACATGTAATAGTGTCTGCAATCTCAATCTTAAGTGTGTCTAAGACTAAGATCCAAGAGAATGCAAAGGAAATTTTACCCAATTTTGTTAGGATAAAACCCTTGAATGCAATGTGAACAATGCAAAGGATTCACTATAGAAGATGTCTAATCCCTCCAATGAATCACAAATCTAAAAAAATACCTCTTGTAGACTACAAATAGGATGATTATAGAAGATGAAATCACTCCAAAAACAAGTCTTTAGGCTTGGTTGTATGACTTATGCATCTCCCAACATCTAGAATCCTTCATTATTCTCCATTGAATCTATCATAAACCTTCAATAATTCTTGATCTTGAATACAAAATGAGCTTGAAGATCTTGAAATGTTGATCCAAACTTCACTTTTGCTTGAATTTTTTTTTCTTTCTTGTTTGTAATCTTGCTTTTCCCTTAGATTTCTTAGTTGAAATTATATCAAATAACCTTGTATTTATATTAAATTAGATATTTCACCACAAAATTTAAATAATTTAGATTGACCTCATATCTAGAAATGAAATTAATTAAAATCTTGCCAATATGAAATTCAAAAAAGAGGGTCCTTGTTAAGGGATGACCCATTGGCCACCTTGGGTGAATGGATCTTGGCTCACTTTCCAAGACCAAGCTTTGGGGGGTGAAAAGAGGATCAAAAACCTAGTTGGAATATGCTAAGAAAGTGGGGTCCTGTTAAGGGAAGACCCATTCACCCTTAGTGGTGAATGGGTCTAGGCACATTTTCTAGGACTTGAAGTTTGCCACATTCAATGTTATGTCATTTAATTACTAGGTGTCAAGATTGATCTTTGGGAGGTTTAATTTAGAGGGCTTGAATTTGAATTAAAAGGGGTAATTAATTCTAAATAAACACCATTAATTAATACCACCCTAGATAGATGTGAAAGTGTATTTAAACACTTTACAACACCATAAATAGGGTCTTATTTAAGTACAAGAGGGGTCCATTAGGCTTAAATAGATGAATAGGCCTTATAAGAGTATGAAAATGCCTTACAACACTTTACAAAACTCTTGTAAAAGATGAAATTTAAATATATTTTAATTAAATAAGGACCCTAGAGAGGTGTGACCATGTACAACACCTTACAACACCACTCCAAAGCATAATTAACTTAAGTATGTGTCAATTATTTCAAATAAAGTGTGAAAATGGATAACTTTTTTTGACACTATAGTTAGTAAGCAAAAAGTGTAATGAGGTGGTTTTGAAAATAAGGATAGGAGAAAAGGAAGGGATATACCCCATCCAAGATAATGAGATTAACAACCAAGATGAAGAGAGGGCTCCCGCCAAAGGAAATTCTTGGGTTACATTTATGAATTGAAAAGAAAAAGGAAAACTAGAAAATAAGGAAAAAAAGGCCTTACCAAAAAGGAAAAGTTAAAAAAAAAAGGAATTCCTAAATTCTTTGGCAGGTTTAGGGAAAGTAAAGATGATTATGAATTAATGGAGACTGATGATATTTAATTATATAAGTTGGAATGTAAGGGGACTAGAATCCCTAGACAAAAAATATATAGTTAGAATTCATCTAAATTGGGATAGATCCAAGGGTGTTGTTCTATTGTAAGAGGTAAAATTTGTAAACATATTTTGCTATATTTTCATGGTCTAATTCATTTTGCTAGATCTTTTAGAAAATTTGTAAAATTATTTTGTATAGGCCTTCACACTTAACTCCTTTTGTCTTAAATTCCACAAGTTCTTGAGAAGTTCAAGTTGATAATCACCAGGTAGAAATTTAACCTTCATCTTTATTACCATTCAATCCCATCATGTGATCTCATCTCTATCATTTCTTCTTCTCTCAGCATGCACCTCTTTCCACCAAAGTGTTGCATGACCTTTCAATCTTACTTGAGAAACCTTCACTCTTTTAGGGTCCTCTACTTTATCATATTCAAAGTATTCCTCCATCTAGCTATTATCTAGTCAATTAATTTATCTAGTTCTAAACTTCTTGAGAAGCTTGGAAATTCCACCCTTGTTCCTTTCCCAATATTAGAAATAGCACTTAAAAGACTTCTTTCTCCTACATTCATATCTTCATCAACATTTTCACCTTCCTATCCAACTATATCTATACTCCATCATATTCACTGCCAATATATTCATGTTCTCTACCTCTTCTCATCCCACCTTCTATTATATCTATTCTTGCTTGTACTCCCCTAAAATTCTTTAATACCTCATATATTCTTCATGTTGCTTCTATAGCTGTAAACTTTTCCATTCTTCTCCTTGGTGGCATCCTACTACTCTAACTCTCCTTCCTTTCTTTTTCCTTCTTAATGTATTCTTCCTAGCTACAATATTCCTTGTTTTAAGGACATACCCATAATTTAAACTCACAAGGATTCTTCCAACCCCAATATTGAGTCACTATCTTCCTTCCTAGAGTTGTAGATATGCTCCAATACCACGTTGGTGATACTCACCTCCTTGCAGGCACAAAAAAATCATGCAAACATGACCTAATAAATGAACAAGGGAAGGTTTTGTTCTTGGAAGCAACTCACACAACCTTCTATGAAGGATAAATGGTTGTTGTAGGTCAAATAAAATTTCTAAGAGGCATAAATTCAATTACAAGATAAATAACTATGTTGTTGTCTATAACAGACAATTGCTATGTAGTAGAAGTAATGATTGTAGGTAACTATCCACATTTCATAATCATAAAATACTCTTTAAACATGTAAAAAAAATTCCACACATTCAGAACATCATACTCATTAGAAATAATACTCACAAACACACATACAAAAGACAACAACTATGAAGAGAATAATATTATATTATATTTAAAATGTAACTTTTACACTCTTTTACATGCATTTACACGAGTATTTGCATAATAGAGCTCCCTTTGTTATCCCTCTTTCTTACTCTTTTTTTTGCTACATGTCCTTCTGATTTCCTTCCACACATTCCCTTTGTTGTCCTTTGTTAATCTTTGCTATTCACTTTTAATCCCCTTTTTCCTTCTTTGTTTTTCTCTTCTTATTTTCTTAGTGCTATTCTAATATTCATTTTTGTCCCTCTCTATTGTTCCTCTTTTTCAACACTCCCAATTTTTTCAAAATTTCCCTTCTTCTTACTACTATTCTAAAATGAAGGTTAACTCTTCTTCTTTAGTTGCTTCTTCTTTCTTCTTTAGTTGCTTCTTCTTTCTTCTTTAGTTGCTTCTTCTTTGTACATTAATGGATTAAATAATGTGGGTTTTCAAGCCTTGGGGACGATAATATTTCCTTTGTGGCTAGGACATGTTACCTTACCCACTCTATTTTATGTGATGCCTAGCCCTTTACCTTACAATATCCTTCTGGGAAGACCTCAGATTCATGCTATGGGAGTTGTGATGTCTACTTTTCATTGTTCCCTAAAGTTTGCAAATAATAATCAAGTGATTACATTCAAGGCTAACCTTGAATCCATCCTCCTCTATGAGTTATCAGTTGTTGGTTGAGCCTCGATTGTTTCCACTTTGAAGAATTGTATTCCATCACTAACCTCTAATGCATTGGCATGCTCTTCCATTGTGTTGTCTATGGAGACTTTCCTAGAAATGAATGTCTCTAAAGAGGAAAAGTCAAAAGTAGAGAGTCCTGAGTCTTCCCCATCTTCTTCTTCTTCTGAATCAAAATGGGTATCTCGATGATGATTGGTGTTGGTGTGCATAAATTTCTTGTACCTAGCTAATTTATTCACTAGGTAATTAGGGGATATATTCACATGTTAAGTTTACTTTGGATATACGATTCTATCTAGAATTATTAGTTGAATTTTCTATAACTTATCTTATCTAGCTAGTATTGCTTGATTCCTAGGTAGTTAGTTTGTTAGTTGTTTCATGTTATAGGATTAAGACACTTGGCATGATCTTGTATAATCCAACATCTCTACCTTGCCTTTATAAGTAAGGCATCTCATGTATTCAAGCATATTCAACTAATATTCAATCTTGCATTGTTGAAGCAAGTATTCTTGCCATTCTCTCTCTTGTGCAAGTTGTTTTGGTCTGGAAACTATTCCTAGGGGTGTTGGGGAGTCACCATTTACTCCCAAAATTTGGGATCTTTGGATTTTTTCAAATTATTTATCAAATAATATCAAGTGAACCCCATCCACCTTGACCTTCCAATAACTTCAAGTTCCTCTACTAAGGAAGTTGATCATCCTCCCATTGAGAAGGAACGTTGTGATCCCTATTTAGGACCTGAGTTGTTCCCCTACCAAGGAGGGTAATCATGTTTCTATTAAGGAGGAAAATTTTGGCAATCCTGATGATAAGGCTGGTTGTGGTATCATAGATTTATTTAACACCCATTTGTTGAATGACGGTCTCTACATAGAACTACCTTCCTCCTAGGCTTTATAGACACATTATGGCCCTAGATATAAGATTATTTCTAAATATGGCTATGGGTGTAAAAGTCTTGGGTGTATCAAAGAAGGAATTCAAGTCCCTATCCAAGCTAGGCCTCGTAAGCATCACTTGGGACTGGGATGCACTCTTGAAAAAGCTATGTAAAAATTGTGGTGGAGTATTAATATGATTTTAGTTGAACCTCTTAATTTAGTCCATCCTAAATTGATTGAGGATAAGGTAGGATACTATGAATATCCTCTTGATGTCTTTCTATTGGATGAAGTGCTAGAATAATTCTTAGGTGCCTACTCCCACCTACCTCCTTTTCACCATAAGCAACAATTCTCGTACTACTTGCATAAATAGACATACTTTGGAGAATCCATCTTGAATATGGATGAGGGGGCTTCTCTATCTAACATGGATGATGATGTTCCTATACCTCAACTTCCCTAAATGCCATAGTCCTCTCCTCAAGGGGGATACTACTGAAGTCTTCATTGACCCTAAATCTTCTAAAAGTGATTAAGATTGGAAAGTTCCTTTCTTTAGAAGAAAGTGAGGAACACTCTGATCTATTACATTCTTATCCAAATATCTTCACTTATTCATATGAGGATATGCTCAGTATTGATGAGTCCATAGTGGTCCACAATATCATCCTATGTGCTAATGCAAAGCCTGTGAAACAAATTATTTGAAAGATGAATCCCAAGGTTGCATTGTCAGTTACGACTAAGATAACTTACTAAAACTAGGATTTATTTGTCCTATTGACTATTCACCTTGGATGTTGAATATCATTTTCGTTAGAAAACTTGATGGTCCTATTCATGTGTGCATTGAATTTTTTGATATTAATAAGTCTTCTCTTAAGGATGATTTTTTGTTACCTAATATCAATATGATTATAGACTCAATTATAGGCCATGCCTTTTTATCCTTCATGGATGGTTTCTTGAGCTATAAGCAGATTCATATTAACCCAAAAGATTACTATAAGATAGCCTTCACTACCCCTTGAGGTACCTTCTATTATGTGGTCATGTCATTTGGGTTAAAGAATGTAGGTGTCACTTACCAATGGGTGATGACTGTAATCTTTCATGATTTCATTCACAAGATCCTAGAAGACTATGTAGATGACATCTTGGTGAGATATATAGCTCATCAGGATCACATAGGGAATCTTTGTCTTATCTTCGAAAGGATTTGACTCTATAAAAATGAGGTTGAATCCTCTTAAGTGTGTCTTCAGTGTAGACACGAGAAAACATGTAGGATTTATAGTTTCTCATCATGGAATCGAAGTTGACACTAATAAGATCGATGCAATTGTTAACATGCCACCACCTAGAAACATCTCTCAAATATAGAGTTTTCAAGGGAAAATTCAGACAATCCATAGATTCATATCTCAATTGGTTGACCGTACCCTTCCTTTCACATGCTTGCTAAAGAAAGATGTTCATTTCATATGGGATGAGGAGTGCCACAAGGCTTTTGAGTCAATCAAAAGTTATCTATCCAATCCTCCTATCCTAATGTAAGCTATGCAAGATAGACCCTTACTACTTTATATCACCACATCACATTACACTTTGGTAGCCTTACTTGCTTAGTATGATGATGATGGTAGAGAGATGGTGGTCTATTACATTAGTTGCATTATGGTTGATTTTGAACATTGTTATTCTACTATGGAGAAACAATGACTCTCTCTCACCTTTGCAATGTAGAAGATAAGGAATTACCTTCTTCATGTCAAAACTAATTTCTTTGTAAAAAGTGATCTTTTGAAGCACTTATTCACTAGAAAAAATCTTGTTGGAAGGATGGTGAAATGGGTAATGTTGCTTTCTGAGTTTGACATAAATTTCATGACTTAGAAATTCATAAAGGGTTAAATGGTTGTTGATCAATTGGAAGACACTCCCTCACCTCACTCCTACTCAATTATAGATCTATTTCTTGATGAAGATATATTTGGAATTAATCGTGATGTTGTATGGGGGATGTATTTCGATGGATTGAGATGTTAGACTGGCTTTGGGGTGGGCATAGTCTTAATCTCTCCTGAGGGTAGGTAGTCCCTCTCTCCTTTCAATTAGAATTCCATTGCATTGATATCATCATTGAGTATAAATCCCTTATTGTTGG
>VDFB02272387.1:0-105346 GCA_007258455.2 Sequoia sempervirens
GTTTTCTCTGCCAAAACTCCCTTTTGAATTTTTGACATGGATATTCTAGAAAAAATTATTCATAATTCATTTTGGAATTTTACTTTTGGATTCATATATATGAATCTCTGATGGTTTTTTTGTCATAAGAATTTGTGTGTTGGTAAATCCAAACAAAACTTTACCGAGGGATTGTAATATCAAATCTTTGGATGGTACATGATGATAATCCATAATTAAGAATTCATATTGGTTTAAGAAAGCAGTGATTGAATGTGATGCTCCTCTTTTCAAACGGCTCAAGATTACAAAATCAAAATCACTAAATGAATCTCTTGGAAAATTGGATAAAACAATTAAGGCAATGTCAAATCAATTGAATTCTGACATATCTAATGAAATTAAATATCTAATGAAATTAATCCTCACTTTTCCTTAAATAAAGAAATTAATGATAGAAATGGGCTTAATAAAATCTCTAATCTTTAGATGCCTACAGTAAACACGAATTCAGATTTCCTCCTTACCTGATAAACCCATTTCTCCAAGCAAAAACACTGAGGTTGATACAGAGATTCAAGGTAGTGCACTTCCTAATCCCCTTCTAAATGTCACAATTCCATTAGGTAATTTGATCAAACTTTCTGAAAACCAGAATGCAATTGCTCAGATTCAATATGGTAAAGGGATTTTGATTATGAACCCTTTTGAAATACTATCCTTTGAAGATTTAACAAATATTGGTCCTGGTTATGATGGAAAGATAGTTTCAACCAAATTGGGAAACTCAGTGGTAGGCCCTAGGTCTCTTCCTCTATAGAAATTTTTTAAGGGCAACCTTGTTAGTCCCTTGAAAAATGGTCTAAACATAAGGTCTCTAAAGCCTGAAATGGAGATAGGAATCAAGACAAAAGTGACAAATGAAAAATTCCCTACAAGTAACACAAGAAAGGGATCTAACAACTTGACATTCACCATTTCAAATCAAATCCCCACACCAAAACTAGGGGAATCAGCTTGAGTTAGTAACAACCCTAGTTTGGTTGTGGTCTGTTCACCTTTGCAAACCATAAGTCTCTCAGAAAAAAGACATAAAGAACTATCTGAACCTATTGGGATGAGAAGAAAAACTCAATCAAGCTCATACTTAGCGGACCTAGTTGTAGCACAACCATCCTTAGATAAATCTCCAAATCAATTTTCAAAGGATCAACAATTGATTGATAAAATTCATAAGATAATAAAGGCCTCAAAGAATACTTTTAATGAGGAAATTCAGGGAAAAATTCTTTCGAACATTGAGAATGACATGCTACAAGTGGAGAAAGAACTTGATATTCCCATTATGAATGATGTTCAGGTGGAGGCTTCATCTGTGAATCCAATGCAATTGGTTAGCATTGGTGACATGGTTATAAGCCCATCTTTATGAGAAAAGTTACCCATCTCTCAATCTCCTATATCTCCATCTATGCCCCTGTCTTTGCCATCAAAAAGGGGGTGTAAACTGAAGCAAAAGAAAACTCAATTTGAGATTGATGCGGGGATTCAAACTACTTTAATTTTACTTGCAAAAAAGAAAAGGACTTTTAGCCCCCTGATGAAAAGGTCAGGGGCTGCTAAATGGAACTTGCAGTTGGAGTTTACTGTAGGAAAGCTTTCTCAAAGTAAAACTCAAGGGAAAAGGGGAGAAGAGTCCTCCCCTCGAGAAAAAGGAAGTTCACTTCGTGGAATGTTAGGGGCTTAAACACCCTTAATAAGTAGTGCCTAATTAGGCATCAACTTGACTTAATAAATTTTGATGTGGCTTTACTGCAAGAGACTAAATTGAACTCAAGCTCTGCTTTTTCACTATTCTCAAAATGGTCCAAATGGAAATTCTATTCTCACTCAGCTTTAGGTGCTTTGGGGGGCTAGCTTTTCTCTAGAATGAAAACAATGTTGCTCTCAGGGTAATTTGCTCCTTTTCTAATTGGGGCCTTGCTCTAGTAAAGAGTAAATTCACTGACATCAAACTCTGGCTATTTAACATATATGGTCTTGTATCTTCCATTGAGAAACAACAGTTATGGAATTCTATATCTTCTATTTTGCAACCTCTCTCGGATTCCTTGGTTGTGATTGGTGGAGATTTTAATGCTATTTTAGATGATTCTGAAAATATAGGAGGTCTTATTCCAAATAAAAGAGTAATGAGGGATTTCAAAAAAATTGTCTGTGGAAATTATTTATTTGACTGCAAACCATTGAATGGTTTCTTCACCTGGACTGGACCAATAAAAGGAAATATTTTTATCAAATTGTTGAACGTTTGGATTGTTTCTTACTCTCTTCTTCATGGTTAGACTTGGATTTAGATGTATCTTGTACCATTCACAGTCTCCCAAGATCTAATCACTTCACATTGTCCTTCAATATCATTGAAAATAGAGCTGCTAATAAGATTCCCTTCAAATTTGAACCAATGTGGTTCAGGGATTCATCCTCCATCCCTTTTATAAAGTTCTGGTGGCAAAATGCCCCTTTCTTTTCTGGATCCCGGATGTTTCAGATTGCTGAAAAACTGAAATTCCTATAAGGGAAAATAAAAATGTGGAATAAGCAGTATTTCAGAAATATATTCACAGAAAAAATACATCTCCAGAATGAAATTGAATCTTTAAATAATGTTGTGATGGTAAATGGTCTGAACTCAGCTTCTTATGCTCTTCAAAAATCTCTAACTTCACAACTTGAGGAAGTTCTTCGTATAGAAGAATGCTATTGGAGACAAAAGTCTCGTGATACATGGCTTGCAGATGGTGATAGAAATACCAAATTTTTCCATGCTTCTGCAAAAATTAAGAGACAAAAAGGTAGAATCTCCTCAATTACAAGCATGGATGGAACTCTCTTAGAAGATGATAAAAAGATTGCTAAAGAAGCTATAACTTTTTTCAGAAATTTGTTGACTGTCGAACCTGCTTCAATTAAAAATTCCATTCTTGAGGCGATTCCCACTGTGGTCTCTTGAAATGACAATATTATGTTAATGGCCCCTTTCTCCATAGAGGAAGTTAAAACTGTTGTCTTTGATTTATCTCTTGAAAAAGGTCTGCGCCCTGATGGATTCACTGCCAATTTCTTTCAAAAATGTTGGGAATTCATTGGTCTTGATGTCTGGCGGGCACTTGAAGAAGCTAGACGTAATAGAACTATCCTTAAAGAACTTAATAATACCTTCATTTCCATTATACCAAAAGTTGATTCTCCAAGTACCTTTTTTGATTTCAGACCCATCTCTTTGTGCAACATCATTTATAAAATTTTCACTAAAGCAATCTCCATTCGCCTAGCGAAGATCATCCCACATGTTATCTCAGCGGAACAAGGTGGTTTTGTGCCAGGAAAAGATTCCACAGAAGGTGCCATTGTAGCCCATGAAATACTGCACTCAATTAAATTACATAAAATGCTAGCTATGATTCTCAAGTTGGATATGATGAAGGCTTATGATAGGGTAAACTAGAACTTCCTATTGGCTATCCTACATAGACTAGGTTTTTTAGAAAAATGGGTTAAATGGATTTCCTCTTGCATCTCAACTGCAAGTTTTTCAGTGCTTCTAAACAGCTCTTCATGTGGTTTCTTCCCTTCAACTAGAGGCATTAGATAGGGGGATCCATTATCTCCATTTCTATTCATTCTAATGACTGAAGGCCTAAGCAGATTAATAAAAAGAGAAAACGTTTTAGGAGCATGGAAAGGTATCCTAATCCCAAATATGCAAGAAGCTCAAACTCATGGACTTTTTGCAGATGACACTTTACTATATGGGCATGCCTCAATACCTGAAGCAAAGGTAATCAAAAATATAATTACAGATTATACATTGGCCTCGGGTCAAAAAATTAACCCCTCTAAATAAAAAATCTTCCTATTAAATGTGCCAAATTTTATTCAAAATAGATTAATTAAATTTTGGGGGTATTCGGTGGGATCTTTTCCTTGCTCCTATCTTGGTGTACCATTTTTTGCTAGAAATAATCTTCATGTTTTATGGGAAAGAATTTGCAAGTTGATATTAGATAGAATTTCCCTATGGAAACACAAGTGGCTAACCTTTGCTGGGAAAATTCAAATGGTAAAATCTGTCTTGAATGCCATTCCAATTTACATGATGTCTATTCTAGAGGCCCCATGTCATACCCTCAACATTTTGAAATCCATCTTACGCTCCTTTTTGTGGAATGATAATGTTGGGGGTAAAGGAAAAATACCTCTTATTGCTTGGGATAAGGTATGTTGGCCAAAAGATCTGGGTGGAACTGGAATAAGAAATCTCAAACTTCAAAATTCTGCCCTAGGTGCAAAGCTTACTTGGAAACTATACAAAAATCCTCAGTCAAGATGGGGGAAACTGATGTTTTCAAAATATCTTCACCTACTCCCACGAGAATCTCTATTTAGGGCTTCCTCATTACCTAAAGGCTCAACAATTTGGAACTTTCTATCTTCATGCAGATCTGTCATCCTCCCTCACCTTTCATGGTTGATCCACAATGGGAAAAAAGCTAAATTTTGGGAGGATAGGTGGAATGGTTATCTTATTCTCTCTTCATTTACAGATTGGGGGAACTTAAAAGAGCTCTTAAATAATTTGTGGGGTCCTCTGGTTGCGAACTATTTTAATATTGAATACATTGACTCCACTCCAAGAATCTCTTGGAAATCTGTTGATAACTTAAATATTCCATCATCTATCAAAGAGGCTTATAAGAAGGAGATGGGGAAACGGTTCATTGTTTTTGCACCTAAGGATGATGTCCTAATTTGGACCAAATCAAAGTCAGGAGATTACACAGTCAAAGATGGATACATTTCTCTTTTGGACTCACTAAATAAATCTGACCTTCCGCAGACTCTCTTTTGGCATGAAGCTTGCCTTCCCAAAGCTGGCGCGTTTGCTTGGATTGCTGTCAATAGTAGGGCTTTAACTGTCGAGAGGTTAGACAAACTAGGGCTTGTGACTGCCTTCCTATGTGTCTTCTGTGGTTATTTTTTGGAAACTGTGGATCATCTTTTTCTACATTGCCCTTTTGCAACTCATTGCTGGTACTAGATCTTTGCAAAATTAAGTTGGGTTTCTATGGTGTGCCCCACCTTATCTATTCAATTTCAATCTTGGCCCCTTTTGCATTCTGCTTCCTTTTTCTACTGCTTATGGTTAGTTACACCATCCTTACTATTATGGCGCATCTAGAATGAGAGAAACAACAGAATTTTTAACTACAAGAGCTCTACTAGTGAGGAGGTGTTGATCAAATTGGAATCCTCAATTTATGAAGTGATTAAATCCTTTCTTTTTAAGAACATTGAATCTTTAAAATCATTCTCTAATTGGGATGGTGTCATAATTAAAAAGTGGCCTCTCATCAAAACTTTCATGATTATGTTGGTCGTGTTTTATGACACAACAAACATTTAGAACAAAGTGTCAAAGACGCTATATCTCTCTTGAAAAACTACCTCATATGCTAAGATTGCAAGTAAGGTCATAGGTAATTCCAATGTTTAAGATGAATGGATAGGCTCTGTGGTATGGATGTGATTTGCTGTACAATAAGATTTTTGCAAGTTATTCGGAAAAGCGGAAACATAAATGCAGTATCATTTTGGGTTTTTTGATTTTTTAAAAAAAAGTGAAAAAGAGTAAGGGTTTTAGAGATCCTATACTATTCCTAAGAAATCAAGAGAAGACGAGGACTAGATGAAACCAAATAAACAATACTTTGTTTCACCACGTTAAACGACAACTACGCAGAGCAAGTGCAATCTTCTAGGAATGTGCTTGTGATTTTCACGTAATGAATAATTACCATCAAATCGAGCAACAATTATTCAAACGGAACTTAAGCATCCATGATAAAGCTCAGTCTAACTTTGCACATTGAGTGAAATCATCCACTCAAAGAAAGTATGAGCTCGGTTTCACCAATCTTCGTTATCAATCTATCATTCTTCTAACATACATTATAATTC
Source organism: Sequoia sempervirens (assembly GCA_007258455.2). Taxonomy (NCBI): domain Eukaryota; kingdom Viridiplantae; phylum Streptophyta; class Pinopsida; order Cupressales; family Cupressaceae; genus Sequoia; species Sequoia sempervirens. The sequence goes on from VDFB02272387.1 coordinate 6,001, forward strand.
AAATTTACTAAGCGAGAAAGAAAATATGCGACCATGCAACTATTCGACAATCAAGTATTCAAGGCACCTCATGCATTTGAACTTTATTATCAAAGTAGTGTTTTCATAACAATCTCATAAAAACTCTCTTTATTTCTATGATCTAACTATCTCAAATCTGCTCTAACTTCTTAATCTCCTCTATCTGATCTATATCTATATGAAAATGAGAGAGTGAGGGGGGAGGGTTTATATAGTTTTTTAGAATTACAATGAACGGCCGAGATTGTTTCAGGATCAGAGGCCCAGATTAAATAGAACTAAACCCTAATTAGGGTTTCTAAAACCTCAACCAGTTAACTGAAGAGAACTCTAGACATCTGGAGTGGCATCCTTATCCACTTGTGAGGCCTCACGTTCGATGAATCTAGACACTATCAAGCCGACCTCTTCCATGGCAATGTCGGGCAACACGCTGACATTGTACTCCAGCAAATCCAAGCTCTCAGCACACTCTACAAAAATAGTTGCCCATGCTGGTTCCTGCAGCAAGAAAGAATTCCTGACGGCCATGAAGTTGAATACTTTGGTGAAGCTTTCTTTCATGATTGGCCCAGTGGTGGAGAAAATTATCTGCACTTGTTCTCTTAAATTCTTTGGCCGCAAATGTTTCTTTCGGACAGTATCCTTGTCGAGCATATCTGCAGCCATTTCATAAATTTTACTCATAATTTCTTTCATTTGCTCTTCAACTCTAGCACCATCCTGCTTCACTTTTTCAAGGACTCCTCTTCTTGAGATCAAAGCATAATACCATCCATTGAAATCATATGCAGCTCCAGCTTCAATAACCTTGTCCTCAATCAACCGTTGCTTCGAGATGCCCTTCAATTTCCGAATACATGGGATGATCCTGTTTTGAACACCTTCGAGACTACTCCATGATTCTGCAAGGTCTGCAACTCGTGATAGCATAAAGGAAGCCTGCTCATTTACTTGCGCAAACTTTTCTGCAAACGCCAACGCCTCTTCTTTCCTTTCAGCCATCCAGTCCTTAGCCTCCCTCGCCGTAGTCAGCTCTTCTTCAAAATTTGCACCTGGTTCTCGTGAAGAATTTGGAGGTGGAAGCGCTGCTTGGTCACCTTCATTTAGTGGCATGGTCAGGTGTTGGATGTAATCTTTTAGGTGCTGAATTTCTTTCTTATACTCTTTTTTCTTGGCAACTTCTTTTTCCAACCTGGACTTGATGGTAGCCACAAAATTGTCCAAGTCCTCGACCTCTTGCCCTTTTGTTGTCGGACCCATGTCAATGGTCGTGATAGCATATTCATCAGGGGTGATCTCATCTTGGAACTTGTCGGCTGTAGGTACTGCAATTTGAACTATGTGATTGCCAGCCTCATCCCTTTGGATGGTAGAGAATTTCTTGGCCTTCTTCCTTGGGGCAACTTGCTCTAATCTCGCCAGAAAATCTGTGTCATTGTCCTCCTCAGGAACCTCCGTTGGCGCCTTTCTTTTCAATCTTTCTTTCAGCCATTCTGGGATTGTTGGTTGCTCAATTCCATCCTCCTGTTGATCTTGGACGTCTTGTATATCCTAAACTTCCTGTTCTTCCTGAATCTTCGGTATACTTTGAACTTCTTGGACCAATTGCATACCCTGAATTTCTTGGACAGATGGGTCATCTTGGATTCCTTTGAGGGCGGAAATCATTCCTTCCTCGAATTCTCCATCCATAATATTTGTATTATTATCTGATTCTAGGATTTCTGTGCTTGCTGGAGAAGGTTGATCATCATCTTCTACTTGTATTGGCTCCACAATTTCGACTGGAGAAGGGATCTTAGCATTTTCCAAAGATTCTCTATCCATGGCGAGTATTTCTTCTATGTTTCTGGAAGTGGCCGACTGAAGAGGTTTAGACTTGTGCTTCTTTCGAGAAGGCCCTTCATCTACCATTTTATCCTTGTCTTGTCTTGCAGATATATCGACTTCTTTCCTCTTTCTTGAGTTGGCAGCATCTGTTTGTCCATCTCCACGAGATGCACCGGCGTTTGAAGAACAAGACTCTGCATCACCCATCAATTCGTAGGTGAATTGCACATTTTTTGTCTTAGGACTTCTACCTGCCGATCTATCCACCATTGAGAATATTTGAAAATGGGCCGCATGAGAGTCGCTAGGTCACCCATCTCAGGTTCAAACCATCTTATAGGGGGAAGCGGCTCATTCTCCTTGAAGCCTGGCTGCAAATAGATTCCATCATCCTGTAGTTGATCAGGCACTTTGAAGAGCTTTATTGCCCTTATCATGCTTAATGGCAATCTTGACCACAACCTCCTTCTTATGTCATATTCATCGGCTGCGTTGGCCCAGAAGTCCTCTAAGTCAATCCGATGCTTGTACCTCTCTCCGTCCACAGTTCTGATGTGATGGAGCGGATCAAAGTTGTTCCTGGATTTGTATGATATGAATGGATATTGTTGAATTTCTAGTCGAGCAGCCTCTGCTGCTTGTGCCATTGGACATGACTCCTCCATGTTGCCGATGAAAAAAGGAAAGGTGACAGCCGCTTTCTGCTTTGGCCTTTGAATATTCTGATACGCCTCTAACTGCCTCAGCACTTCTAGCAATACCATCTTGTTGGTCGGGTAGATGGGAAGTCTGTAAGGATTTCCTGAAAATCCTTGGATTCTGATGTAGGTGAACTTAGGATACTGAATGAACCAAAATCCGTACCGACTGATTAAGCTCTTGGCTTCATGTGAGAGTCTTTGGTGCGTTCCGCCTTGAAGAAGCCGGGTGATGTACATCAGGAAGGCGTCATGGGCTCGTCGGAAATGAGACTTCTCTTTCAATTGCAGCTGCGGATAACAATCGTAGGCTTCGAGTTGCCCTTGGCCATTGCCAACCACGCCTTTGCAGGTCAAGCCAGGATACTTGTAATATCTTGCAAGTGAATATACGATGTATGAGCTCATGTGAAAAGTTTTGGTCTCCTCAAAGTTGACTAACTGCTCGTGCATGCTATCACTAATCATTCTGGACCAATTGAACATCTTGACTCTAGTGATTATCTCATCAATAAAATAGTACATCCAATTTTCGAAAGGCGCACCGTGGGAACTACCTACTATTCTGTTTAGTAGCAAAACGATGTCACCATATTCCTCTTTGAAATGAGTTCTGATCAATTTCTTTGGCATCTTGCCTGCAGTAGGCTTGGGCTTTAGTAACCAGTTCTTGTTTATGTTGGAAGCACAGAGATCCTACTGGCTCTGATAAAGTTTGAGTGCATCTTGCTTGGTGCGATAGGATGTTCGATTGTAGACTGGGATTCCAAAGGTTTCTTGGATTGCTGGCTCTGACAAGTAGGCAAGGACTCTTCCGTCAGGAGCTTCTATCTGCCTATCTCGTGCATTGTAGTGTAGTGCGCATTCTACCATCAGTTCCGGACATTCTTTAGCTGGTGGAAATCCAGCTGCGTGGACGATTCCATTGCACATCATCCTCATGGCAATTGGTGTAGGCAGACGTCCATCGGTCCCGTACATTCTTTTTCTGAAGTCTTCAAGGTCAACGTGGCCAAGATTGGTGTCCACAACGTGCTCCCACTTGGACTTGATTTTCGACTGTGTTTGCACACCTTTACTGGCGAATTTCATCTTCACTGCTTCGAAAATAGATCTGCAAAAAGAAACAAAGAGAAAAATTAGAATTCGAAGCTTAAATCAGTTTGAAAGATATTCCAGCTAATTATCAATTTAAACTTCGTGAAAAACCAAGCTGGAAAGAAAATAAACGATGAAGTCTTATGCTAAAATGAAGTGGACGAAGTGAATCTGCCTGTGACTTCTTGGAGAAGTGATCACAATCATGATGCAAGCTGATAAAAAAAATATTTCCTTCACTTTGCTGCAGATTTTCTCAACCTTTTTCTTCTCACAACTTTTCTTCTCAAAATCGAATGATTGCACAAATGAGAGGTGAAATCACTTATAGAGGTGAGCAAATCGATCTTTTTAGCAAATTTGCATTGTTTCCTTCGAATTGAGTTTGAACTCATCTTTCACTTTGCTTCCGGGTGGCAAGTTTTATCTTCAATGCTCTTGTTCGGGAAAGTTTCTAATTTCATCGTCAGTCCAACAAAGCTCTTTGTCTTTCTTTCCAATTTTGAATTTTTCAAGACTTATCCTTTTGGGTGTTGGAAAATAAATGATTAAAATAATTAAAATAATTATTCTATGTGTCAATTCCAACCTATTCATTTTATGGCGAATTATTTTTGTCCAAGGCAATTTGATTTTCGAAATTTTTCTCTGCTAATGCCTTAGGAAAATTTTCATTTTGTCCAATTTTCTTGCCATAACTTACATCGTCCAACTTATTTGGCCATGAATTTCTTTCTTTTTCCAAAATTATTTGGCCACGTCCAATTTTACTTGGCCATATTTTCTTGATTTTTCCACAATTTACTTCACCATGTCCAATTTTATTTGGCCATAAATTTGCTTCGTCCAAATTTTATCTAGCCACGTCCAACTTTACTTGGCCATATTTTCCTTTTGTCCAAAATTATTTCGCCATTACCCTCTTTTGTTAGCCATATTTTCTTTCCATCCTAAGTTATTTGGCCATGATTTTTTTTTAATCATCCAATTTATTTCATCTTCCTAAATTATCTTGGCAAAATTTACTTTGGTATTTGGACTTGGGCGAATTTTCAAGCATATTTCAGCACTTTCCAAGCATGGCGAAATTTTTTAAAGTGCCAAACATGTATTTTTAATTTTCCAAAGGTTCATACTTAGGCAAAAAAATTCAAATTTTCACATTTTTCTAAGCATGGCAGACTTTAGCTTTGACCTGGCCATTCAACTTTTTCTTTGTCTATGCCTTAGTCACTTTATCTCTTTTCCATGGGCGGACTTTGTAACTTTTGATGCCACTTTGACTTTTACCCAAGGCGGACTTTACTTTATAGCTTGCCATTGGATGGCGGACTTCATCATTTGGCTAACCATTGTCTCTCTTGCTAAGGCGGACTTCCTTATTTCTGATGCCACTTAATGTTAGACATGGGGCGGACTTTGGCTGTTGGTTAGCCATTTGGAGGGTGGACTTTGGCTGTTGGCTAGCCATTGCTTCATTGCCTTAGACTTTTTCTTCTTTTCAAAGGGCGGACTTCATTGATTTTCATGCCATTGACATCTTTGCTAAGGCGGACTTTCTAGTTTTCATTGCCATTCACCATCTCTAGCTCAAGGCGGACTTCATGCATTTTTAAGCCATCTCCATTCTAGCTGGGCGGAGTTCACCATATGGCCAACCATTGGAGGGTGGACTTGCTGCATTCTCATGCCATTGACCATTTGGCTAAGGATTTCTGATGTTAATTCCTCCATACTTAAGCGAATTTTTTACAGACTTCAATCTTCTCCATGAATGAATGTTCAGATTTCTCACAAATTTCCAAATTTTTCATGTCTCCCAGATCAATTTCTTGATGGTTTCATGACTGATTTTTTTCATCTAACTCACCATTTTCTGTGCTTTTTCCAGAATTCTCTGTGATTTTCACCATTTTTTGAGCAAATTTTCTAGATTTTTTGAACTTTTTATGTGATTTTCCAGAATTTTACCAAAATTTCAAAAGATTTCGAATCGATTTTATGAGAGTTTCGTTGATCTTTTCGAACTTCTGAGTGGATTTTTGAAACTCGGGACCCTTCTAAATATAGAAACTTTCTAAAAATAGAAATTTTCAAAAATAGCAACTTTCAAAAATAGACCCTAAAAAATAGGGATCCCAGAATTGCCCAAAAGTGCCAAAAAAGTAGGTCCTAAAAAATAGGGGGCCCGGGGTGAGAAACCCTAAAAACTTGGAGGTGTCGGAATTGACTGAAATGATAGTCGATCTTCGTCTCCCAGACCTTCTAAGCATGATGGCGAAGTTTGCACAATGATTCAGGCTAAAACTCACTTGCCTGACTCGGGTGACCGTTCAAAACTCAAACTCAAAACCCCCAAACGGAGAGCAGACAAAATGAGGCACGCGAAAGCAAAACCCTAAAAGAGCAAACGACAAGGGTCCCCATTTGCAATGGGGCGAGGTGTGAATTAAGTCACAACATCTGGCGACTCCACGTGAGGAATGTTCCTGAACATTCCAAAGATAAAGACCTATTCTGAATCTGGAATCTCTAACTAAATCCAACTAACTTACCTCTAGGTTAAAAGGCGTACTCAGAAAGGAAAAGAAACATAGATTGGATCAAGACACTTTTCTTTTCAATCACAATTGTGTGCAAATGCGTTTATTCCATCTCGTCAAATTAGTATGACTCTTTGGTTCCATCATGGTAGGCTTTGTAATTTGTCTTAACTCCAAAGGCATCCTTGGACAAAGCCTTGCTGCCAGCGAGCGTCTATAGCCCCGGAAAGGTTATCTTCTATAAACTCACGGAGATTGCTCTACTTCCAGCGATTTATAATTTCTTTTGATTTTCTGGCATTTCTCTTTTGATGATTGATCGTCTTGAGTGCACGCCTGTAGAGATGTCCGCACACCCAAAAGCCAAATGCTTTGATTTTTCATTTTTTCTTTTTTGCTTTTGATATTCTTTTCTTTTCATATTTTTCCACATTTTGGCTTGTAAGCAATGAAGCTCACATGGGTTTGAGTATTATAGTGGCGCTGGAGCCAGACTTTTGATTAGCCTAACCCTGACTTCTCCTAGGAGACCATAATAACTTAGAGAAATTATTAAATGTGTAGAAATATAGTGATCTTCAATACTCAGTGTCTGGACACAATATACGATTCTCCTTCTAGCCAAGTACGAATCATAACATTAAGTTAAACTAGAAGAATTCAGTCTCGGATTCCAAATTCCTAACGGGTATTTATCAACGGAATAATCTAACATTACTTTGTAGAATAAGACCAGTGTGTGTTTGGAATACCTTTCCTTCTTGCAAATGGAGATCCTTGATTTATTCAAAACAACTAATCTAAGGGAAAGCAAACAAACTAACAAAGCAAACTAATCTAAGAAAGCAGGAAAAAACCAGAAGCAAAAACCAAACCCAAACAGGAAAAGAAATCTAAACTAGCTATGTACAAAGCAAGACCCACTGGGAGTCTAGGACTGGAAGTAATGCTTTAAGAATTGCCCGTTAACGGGCAATGGAACTTCTTCTCCGGTCAGTGTCTTCAATTTAAAAGCATTGTCTCCCAAAATTTCCGAAATTTGAAAGGAACCCATCCATAGGTTGTCAAATTTGTTGTGGTCTCCTCTTCTCTCGTGTGCTTTGTCCCAACAAAGGACTAAATCGGAAATTCGAAAAGCTTTGACTCTCGCTCATTTATCGAACCATCTCTTAACAATGTCTTGATGTTTAGCAAATTTCTCCAAGGCTTGATCTCTCTTCTCTTCCAAAAGAAGTAACTGCGATAATCTGGTTTTAACCCTCTCTTCTTCTTCTAAACATTCTTGCATGAATTGTAGGGTTGGAATCCTCAGCTGTATAGGAAATATTGGATCTTGTCCATAAACCAGGTGGTAAGGTGATGTACCCAAGGAACTCTTTACTCTTACTCTATCCGCCCAAAGAGCGAATCTCAATTGTGTGTGCCAGTCCCTTGGATTTTTGTCTAGCAGTTTCTTGATGACGTTCAGTAAATTCTTGTTGGTGGATTCTACTAATCCGTTGCCCTGGGGATAGTAATTTGATGAAAACTTCAGAGTGATACCATGCTCAAAAGCCCAGTTAGAAAATCTCAATGAAGAAAACGCAGAACCATTATCACACACTAAAGCATGAGGACATCCGAACCTGGTGACAATATTTTCTTCTAAAAATTTAATTACAATATAAGAGGTGCAAAATTTTAAAGCTTGAGCTTCTGACCACTGCGTGCAGTAGTCAGTTGCAGTTAGGATATACCTGTGTTGTGCCGAGGAAGGTGGATTAATCATACCAATAAAGTCGAGTCCCCACTTTGCGAAAGGTCGCACTTCGATCACAGGTTGCAGTGGCATAGCAGGGTTCCTCTCTCGTGCTGCAGTGATTTGACAGGTATGGCAAGTCTTCACGTGATCAAATGCATCTTTAAATACTGTTGGCCAATAGTAGCAGGCCATCAAAATTTGGTGTGCTGTTGCAAGCGCTCCTCCGTGGCCGGTTCCGAATCTGCTTAGCTTCTTCTTTTCCCAGACACCTTAGAAAAACTCCTTCGTGATTTCTCCTGTACAACACTGCCCCTTGCAACATGTACCTTTGGCTCTTCATTCGTAGGGCCCTCTTTTGCACTGGTTTTAAATGATTTGGGCATTTGTGATTAAGAAGGAAGTAGACGATATCGTCATACCACTCATCAGGGGACACCTCTTGTAATTCATACACCTGTTGCATTAATTCAGGTCATGTAGCAATGGTTTGTGTCAAAGCTTGGCCGCGAACAATCTTCATTGGTTGAATTTCAATATCATATTCCTGGATGATTGTAACCCATTTACCCCTTCTTTCTCCTAATTCGTTCTGCATCAGGAGGGTTTTGACGGTCACATCTGGGACTATGGCAAAAACTTTGCTTCTTAATACATAGTGCCGAAATTTCTTTATTGCTTTAACCAAAGCATATGCTTGCTTTTCAACATTCAGGTATTTTATCTCTGCATCCTTGAAAGGTGCACTCATGAAGGCAATAGGATGTTCATCCTTCTCATCTATTCTTTGTGTTAGCATCGCGGCACATGTATGCTCTGATGCAAAGGAATATAGGTAGAATGGCTTGGTATATTCAGGACTAACTAGGACAGGAGCGTCAACTATGGCCTATTTAATCTCTTCGAAAGCTCTTCTTGTTGGCTCGGTCCACTCTGTCTTTGCATCCTTTTTAAGCATTTCAGTCAAGGGCTTAACTATTTCAGCAAATCCTGTTATAAATTTTCTCACAAAATTAATCTTTCCGAAGAAAGACTTCAATTCCTTCTGACTTGAAGGAAAACCAATTCTGGAAATAGCCTCTACTCGATCAAGGTCTATAAGGATACCCTTTTTTGTTATTACATGGCCAAGCAACTTTCCTTCAGTTACCCCGAACACACATTTTTTTGGGTTCAAGGATATTCCGTATTTTCTGCATCTTTCGAATATCCTTATCAAATCTCTGACATGGGTCTCTCTTTTCTTTGAAAACACTGTAAGGTCATCCATATAAACAATGATGCACTTCCCTATGAGATCCGTGAAAGCAATATCCATAGCCCTTTGAAAGGTGGCTCCAGCATTGATAAGACCAAATGGCATCCTCTTGTAGGAAAATGTGCCCCACTTCGTTGTAAATGCCGTCTTAAGCCTGTCTTCTGGTTCCACAAGCACTTGATTATAGCCAGAATATCCATCAAGGAATGACATCATTTGGGATCCGTTCACGATTTGAATGACTTCATCTAATAAGGGCAGTGGATAATTGTCCTTTTCTGAGGCCCTGTTGAGGTTTCTGAAGTCAACACACAATCTTATCTCTCCATTCTTTTTGCGGACGGGTACCAAATTGGCGACCCACGTTGAGTGGCGTACTGGAAAGATAATGCCTGCTGAGAGTAACTTCTTCACTTCTTGGAAAATGAGGGGCTCTAGCAGAGGATTCACAGGCCTTTGGCGCTGCTTGAATGGCTTATTGCCAGCCTTGAGCGGGATAGTGTGTGTAATAATTGAGGTGTCATATATTTTCAGACCCTCGTAGCTCCAAGCAATAATGTCTTTGAATTGCCTCAGACTCTTGATTATCTGTTCCTTTTCTTCATGTGTGCATACTTTGCCGATGAGAACATTTCTCACTTCTTCTTGCGTTCCAAGGTTGACAGCTTCGTGTTGAGCTCCATCACTTCTTTGGTATTTGATGGCATTGATTTGATCTTGGTCAAAGATTCTTTCTAGCTGAATCATTCCTTTGGGAATGTTATTAGTTTTTAAGTTCATTATGCCTTCGGTATCAAATTCAGTTTCCCCTTGGTCTTCTTCTTCATCAATGACTTGGGTGAGAAAAACATCTGAATTTGTCAGAAAATCTAGGATGTGCTTGTCATCATCAAACACTTGGAAGTTTGTGATATTATCTGGAACTGATGGTGTTGAAGTGATCTCTACTGTAAATTTCTTCACTGCATCCATCTCAAGCGGCTCTAAGGAACTTGCTGATTGGGCTAAGGAATTTGTAATTTTGTTTTGAGAGCGATACACTGATTTGATGTTGAAAGCGTCAAAGCTTTCGATGAGATCCCAGACGCGATTTCTGTATCCTCTCAGCCTTTTGTCATGGCAAGCGTACTTCTTTCTTACTTGCCTTACTACAATTTCTGAATCACCATAGACATGTAGCACTTTGACCTTCTTGCGAATTGCGTGGAGCAATCCGTGCACTAATGACTCATATTCTGTGACATTGTTGGTACATGGGAACTGCAACCTCATGGCGGCCAGGTAGGTTTCGCCGGATGGACTGATAAGCTCATACCCAGCTCCATTGCCTTTCTTGGATTTCAAACCATCGAACCTCAAGGTCCAAACTTGTTCTTGTTCTGGAAATTGATGAGGAGTGGGACTATCTTCATTCTGGATTTCTGGAACAAAATGATCTTCTTGAAACTAGTTTACATCTTGAATCTTTTCTCCCTCTGACGAGAGATCTCTTTCTTCATCTGGTACTGTCAAATCAAAACATTCATCCTCTGAAATTTGGGAAGTTCTTGCGCGCACTTGATCTAAGGCCATTTTGCACATGGCGCAAGAGAATTCAGAATGGAAAGCATTATGGATACGGCACCAATTGGGTAGTAACAAGTCCTATACAAAAGCATGACTTCCCAATTCTCTTCCTTGTTTTGTACTTTTGAGCACAAATCTTCTAAAATTCTCGAACATGCTTTCACCTTCATTTGGTGATAGCTCTTCATCACTCTCCGTAGGTACTTCTATTGAATCTGCAATCTCTGGTGAATATTCCTGATTGTTCAAACATTGTAACATCAAAACCTCTGGTGCATGTGGTCTGTATTGACCTAAATCAGTTTCACATAACAAAATTTCATTGTTCTCTCCATTCTCAGTGATCATTAGTCTCAGCCTTGGCGTACTTTCAATTCTGATCTGGTTGGGAATACCCTTCCAAGGCAGCCACATATGTGAAAAGTCAGTGGCGAAGTAGCCATTCAATCTGCGAGTCCAGTCTCTTCCTAAAACCATGCCATATCCGTCAGGAATATCAACTACAGAAATGTCAATGAACTGTTGAATCCTTGGATCGGTTGATAATTGCATATGGATGTTGCTCAATTCTCCTATGACTGGGACTTCTGTCTTATCTAATTGTGTTACTTTCTTGTTTGTTCTTGTGGGTGTCAAACCTAATCTGCGACAGATTGCTAAAGGCATTACCTTGCTGGATGCTCCTGAATCAATTAGACAATTGTGTAGGAGTTTGTTGAAAATCTGGAGCGAGACGAGGAAAGGAGCTGGCTCATCTTTTCCTTGATAGAATATCACGGGGCTTCCTTTTTGTGTGCCGGATTCTGCCTCCTTAGCTTTAACCTTAGTGTTCTTCTCAATCTGTAGAGTCTCTGCTCCTTTTGCCGGATTCTCCGTCTTGTTTTCTTTTGAACTTGGACCCATTTGTTCCGGTCTAGCTATCTTCTGGCCAGGCATCTCTATGCCTTCTCTTACTTCGTACATACCTCGAGTTCCTTTAGAACTCTGATGTCCTTCTTGGGTAGATTGGAATTGTTCGTTTTGGACGACGTTCACATTGCTTGTGGAACTGGCAGCCTTGTTGACTGAATCTTGCGTTGTGTCCTTCAAGCTGTCAAGGAACGTATTCCTTATCTCTGGAACCTGCATTAATTCAAACAATGACACACTTACCTTGATTTTCTTCACTTCTTCCGTAACATATTGACTTAATCTTCTCAATTCATCCTTAGGAGGGGTAGGATTACTAGTATTACTACTAGCAGTATCTCTCTGCCTGTATTGTGGCGAGTCTCTCGGAAGAGGTGGGTTATTGCTTGCATTTGGATGTGGGGGCGTTTGGAAGTTATGTGGAGGAACTGACGAGGTCAAAGGCTCCTGATTTTTCCGATAGTAAACCTTTGGTGGATTGTTGCCTGTCTGTTGGAATGCTTGAATTTCTTTTACACCTTCGACCAATACGCTGTTACCCAATGGCGGGAAGTAATAATTGGTCGTGTCTTCTACAGGTCCTTCAACAACTGTGTATGAGTAGACGGTGGGTGGCGCCTCCATAGGTCCATTAGCCGATGCTGGTGGAAATCTTTGATTGTGTTGGTACTGTGGGTATTCTTGAGGTAGATATTGAGCACTCTCAATTACAAGAGCCTGATCATATCTTGGCGCAGGGACCAATTCATATCCGGTTATCGGAGGATTTTATGAATTTCTCTTCTCACTTTTAAAAATGTCTGCCGCTACTTGAAACTCGTGACAATGTAACTCGGAATGCTGATCTGTGTTGTGCAATCTGCACCACCCTGATAACGCTGCTTCAGCTAAGAATACCTTGTCAGTAGGACGATTGTCGGTAGGTGGATCATCTAAAGGTGATGGCACATTTCCATTATTAGGTCCAGTGTTCCAAGTCTTCCTTTGGAAGCCTGGATTGTTGTTCCTAAAACCTTGATTATTTCCTTGAAAATTTTGGTTATCTCTCTGATAATTCTGAGTGTCTCTTTGATATCCTGAATGGCCTTGACCTTGGTAATTTCCTTAAGGTGGTTAATAGTTCTTTTGAAAATTTTGCATTTGGTTAGTCTGGCCTTTTAGATAGGTGACTTCAGTTGACAGCCTCTTGACTTGTTCGATCAACTCTCTCATTTCATCCTTCTCCTCCTGAGTCCGCGTGGAGGTTGTCACATTCTGGAGATATATTGGCTGTGTCGGTGGCATTTGAGACATGGGCATCCCTGGGTGGAGAGCCATTTGATTACTTGGGACTGGATTCATCATGGGTGTCTGGTGGGCCAATGCTCGATTAATATCCTGAATTTGATTTTGAGAGGCTACATTTCCTAAGTAGTGGAGTGGTCTTGGGGCCAAGCCTACTCCGAGACCAGTACTGGCCGTGATTGCTGCAACATATGCTCCCTTCAAATCCGTTGGGAGCGGGTTTGTTGACTTCACAAACATGGCAGTAAGACGATCTAAAGCTTCATAATAAATTGGCAATACTGCTGCATTGTCCAACAAATAAGGATCTCTTAGCCGGGTATAAGCCTTGTGGAATCTATTATTGAATGTGCTAATCGACTCATGTTCCTGCCTTTTGATTTCCACAAATTGTCTATACAAATCAGATGGAGCAATGGGTGGCCTGAACTTTTCTAGAAAAGCGGTCTTCATTTGTTGCCAGGTGCGAATGGAATTAGCTGGAAAATGGATATACCAGTAAGAGGCTTCCTCGTCAAATGTGTAAGGAAACAATCTATAGGCAACATTTTCTTCTTGAATGTCTCGGTTTTGAAGAAGATCTTCAAACAGTTTAACATGCTCGTCTGCAGTGTGGTTCAGGTCATCACTATGGAACTTGGAACAAAAATGTTCCGGATTCTTGGGTAGATCATGGTAAACAACAAACGTCATAGGTGACGCGTCAGCTGGACGCCACGCCATTGGAGCATTTGGTTGGTTCGGTTGAACTGGTTGCATTGGTGGGACTGGTGGGACTGGTTGTGCAGCCACGGTAACTTGTTGATGATCTAGTTGGTTGGCACTTGGTGAATTTTGGAAAAGACCAAAAGAATCTTCTTCGCTCGGTACTTGTGCGCTTGATGATGCTTCCTGCGATGCTTTTCTTTGCCTATTTCTGTGGGGAGATAGCTCAACAAATTCCTTGAAAGAGTTGGGAGTGGATCTGGTGACTCTCCTAAACTTCTCTGCTGAGAAAGAACCAATTCAATCTAGTGTATTAAGCTTGTCTAGGCAGTGCAGGATCTGCTGGTGCCGGAGCTTGCTGATTCACTTGCTGTGCAGCTTGTTGATTTACTTGTCGGTTAGCTTGATGATTTTTCTCTCGCTGAAGTGCTTCAAATCTTTCAACAAGGAGGTCCCTCTGAATATTGAACTCAATTTGTCGTGCTCTTTCTTCCTCTTCTTCAAGGATAAATCGCATGTGAAACCAATCAGGAGCACTTCTTCTCACTTGCCACGCAAGGCTGAACAATTCAGTGATAATGTCCTCTTGTTCATCGTGAAAACCCAAATTCGGTTGCAATACTGGCTGGGGATCCTGGTTTGGATTAGGAATGTTGCCTGGGAGCCCCATTCTTCATTCTATTACTCGAACTCGAATTGGAAGATGAACTTGCGGCAAATGATCTTTCTATCTCGTCAAACTTTTCTTTTAGGCGATCTATCTTCTGCCTTATCAAATCTTTCTTGATTGCTTCTTTGAACCTCTTTCCTTTTTCCTCTTCCCTAGCAAGGACGCGACTTGTTTGACTAAACTCAGCTCGATCTGTCTGCGACTTCCAAGCTAGTGTGTACAACTGATCAATAATATCGGTCGGTGGTTGATTTGGTTGCTCAACAGGTACATCAAAAGGAAATTCATGTGGTAACACCATACTGCATCATGCTCACTTTGAGAGTAACTTACTATTGTTTACAAATGGCCCTCCTTCTAGCGCCAGAACAATGTTGGTGCGTGTTTTATGACACAACAAACATTTTAGAACAAAGTGTCACATACGCTCTATTCTCTCTTGAAAAACTACCTCCTATGCTAAGATTGCAAGTAAGGTCATAGGGTAATTCCAATGTTTAAGATGAATGAGGATAGGCTCTGTAGTATGGATGTGATTTGCTGTGGGCACAATTAAGATTTTGCAAGTTATTCGGAAAAGCAGAGACATAAATGCAGTATCATTTTGGGTTTTTTGATTTAAAAAAAAAGTGAAAAAGAGTAAGGGTTTTAGAGATCCTATACTATTCCTAAGAAATCAAGAGAAGGCGAGGACTAGATGAAACCAAATAAACAATACTCTGTTTCACCACGTTAAATGACAACTACGCAGAGCAAGTGCAATCTTCTAGGAATGTGCTTGTGATTTTCACGTAATGAATAATTACCATCAAATCGAACAACAATTATTCAAACAGAAGTTAAGCATCCATGATAAAGCTCAGTCTAACTTTGCACATTGAGTGAAATCATCCACTCAAAGAAAGTATGAGCTCGGTTTCACCAATCTCCGTTATCAATCTATCATTCTTCTAACATACATTATAATTCAAATTTACTAAGCGAGAAAGAAAATATGCGACCATGCAACTATTCGACAATCAAGTATTCAAGGCACCTCATGCATTTGAACTTTATTATCAAAGTAGTGTTTTCACAACAATCTCATAAAAACTCTCTCTTTATTTCTACAATCTAACTATCTCAAATCTGCTCTAACTTCTTAATCTCCTCTATCTGATCTATATCTATATGAAAATGAGAGAGTGAGGGGGGGTTTATATAGTTTTTTAGAATTACAATGAATGACCGAGATTGTTTCAGGATCAAAGGCCCAGATTAAACAGAACTAAACCCTAATTAGGGTTTCTAAAACCTCAACCAGTTAACTGAACAAAACTCTAGACATCTGGAGTGGCATCCTTATCCACTTGTGCGGCCTCACGTTCGGCGAATCTAGAAACTATCAAGCCGACCTCTTCCATGGCAATGTCAGGCAGCACGCTGACATTGTACTCCAGCAAATCCAAGCTCTCAGCACACTCTGCAAAAATAGTCGCCCATGCTGGTTCCTGCAGCAAGAAGGAATTCCTGACGGCCATGAAGTTGAATACTTTGGTGAAGCTTTCTTTCATGATTGGCCCGGTGGTGGAGAAAATTATCTGCACTTGTTCTCTTAAATTCTTTGGCCGCAAATGTTTCTTTCAGACAGTATCCTTGTCGAGCATATTTGCAGCCATTTCATAAATTTTACTCTGAATTTCTTTCGCTTGCTCTTCAACTCTGGCACCATCCTGCTTCACTTTTTCGAGGACTCCTCTTCTTGAGATCAAAGCATAATACCATCCATTGAAATCATACGCAGCTCCAACTTCAATAACCTTGTCCTCAATCAACCGTTGCTTCGAGATGCCCTTCAATTTTTGATTACATGGGATGATCCTGTTTTGAACACCTTCGAGACTACTCCATGATTCTGCAAGGTCTGCAACTCGTGATAGCAAAAAGGAATCCTGCTCATTTACTTGCGCAAACTTTTCTGCAAACGCCAACGCCTCTTCTTTCCTTTCAGCCATCCAGTCCTTAGCCTCCCTCGCCGTAGTTAGCTCTTCTTCAAAATTTGCATCTGGTTCTCGTGAAGAATTTGGAGGTGGAAGCGCTGCTCGGTCACCTTCATTTAGTGGCATGGTCAAGTGCTGGATGTAATCTTTTAGGTGCTGAATTTCTTTCTTATACTCTTTTTTCTTGGCAACTTCTTTTTCCAACCTAGACTTGATGGTAGCCACGAAATTGTCCAAGTCCTCGACCTCTTGCCCTTTTGTTGTCGGACCCATGTCAATGGTCGTGATAGCATATTCATCAGCGGCGATCTCATCTTGGAACTTGTCGGCTGTAGGTACTGCAATTTGAACTGTGCGAATGCCAACCTCATCCCTATGGATGGTAGAGAATTTATTGGCCTTCTTCCTTGGGGCAACTTGCTCTAATCTCGCCAGAAAATCTGTGTCATTGTCCTCCTCAGGAACCTCCGTTGGCGCCTTTCTTTTCAATCTTTCTTTCAGCCATTCTGGGATTGTTGGCTGCTCAATTCCATCCTCCTGTTGATCTTGGACGTCTTGTATATCCTAAACTTCCTGTTCTTCCTGAATCTCCGGTATACTTTGAACTTCTTGGACCAATTGCATACCCTGAATTTCTTGGACAGATGGGTCATCTTGGATTCCTTTGAGGGTGGAAATCATTCCTTCCTCAAATTCTCCATCCATAATATTTGTATTATTATCTGATTCTAGGATTTCTATGCTTGCTGGAGAAGGTTGATCATCATCTTCTACTTGTATTGGCTCCACATTTTCGACTGGAGAAGGGATCTTAGCATTTTCCAAAGATTCTCTATCCATGGTGAGTATTTCTTCTATGTTTCTAGAAGTGGCCGACTGAAGAGGTTTAGACTTGTGCTTCTTTCGAGAAGGCCCTTCATCTACCATTTTATCCTTGTCTTGTCTTGCAGATTTATCAACTTCTTTCCTCTTTCTTGAGTTGGCAGCATCTATTTGTCCATCTCCACGAGATGCACTGGCGTTTGAAGAACAGGACTCTGCATCACCCATCAATTCGTAGGTGAATTGCACATTTCTTTGTCTTAGGACTTCTACCTGCCGATCTATCCACCATTGAGAATATTTGAAAACGGGCCGCATGAGAGTTGCTAGGTCACCCATCTCAGGTTCAAACCATCTTATAGGGGGAAGCGGCTCATTCTCCTTGAAGCCTGGCTGCAAATAGATTCCATCATCCTGTAGTTGATCAGGCACTTTGAAGAGCTCTGTTGCCCTTATCATGCTTAATGGCAATCTTGACCACAACCTCCTTCTTACGTCATATTCATCGGCTGCGTTGGTCCAGAAGTCCTCTAAGTCAATCCGATGCTTGTACCTCTCTCCGTCCACAGTTCTGATGTGATGGAGCAAATCAAAGTTGTTCCTAGATTTGTATGATATGAATGGATATTGTTGAATTTCCATTCAAGCAACCTCTGCTGCTTGTGCCGTTGGACATGACTCCTCCATGTTGCTGATGAAAAAAGGAAAGGTGACAGCCGCTTTCTGCTTTGGCCTTTGAATATTCTGATACGCCTCTAACTGCCTCAGCACTTCCAGCAATACCATCTTGTTGGTCGGGTAGATGGGAAGTCTGTAACGATTTCCTGAAAATCCTTGGATTCTGATGTAGGTGAACTTAGGATACTGAATGAACCAAAATCCATACCGACTGATTAAGCTGTTGGCTTCATGTGAGAGTCTTTGGTGTGTTCTGCCTTGAAGAAGCCGGGTGATGTACATCAGGAAGGCGTCATGGGCTCGTCGGAAATGAGACTTCTCTTTCAATTGCAGCTGCGGATAACAATCGTAGGCTTTGAGTTGCCCTTGGCCATTGCCAACCACGCCTTTGCAGGTCAAGCCAGGATACTTGTAATATCTTGCAAGTGAATACGATGTATGAGCTCATGTGAAAAGTTTTGGTCTCCTCAAAGTTGACTAACTGCTCGTGCAGGCTATCACTAATCATTCTGGACCAATTGAACATCTTGACTCCAGTGATTATCTCATCAATAAAATAGTACATCCAATTTTTGAAAGGTGCACCGTGGGAACTGCCTACTATTCTGTTTAGTAGCAAAACGATGTCACCATATTCCTCTTTGAAATGAGTTCTGATCAATTTCTTTGGCATCTTGCCTGCAGTAGGCTTGGGCTTTAGTAACCAGTTCTTGTTTATGTTGGAAGCACAAAGATCCTGCTGGCTCTGATAAAGTTTGAGTGCATCTTGCTTGGTGCGATAGGATGTTCGATTATAGACTGGAATTCCAAAGTTTTCTTGGATTGCTGGCTCTGACAAGTAGGCAAGGACTCTTCCGTCAGGAGCTTCTATTTGCATGTCTCGTGCATTGTAGTGTAGTGCGCATTCTACCATCAGTTTCAGACATTCTTTAGCTAGTGGAAATCCAGCTGCGTGGACGATTCCATTGCGCATCATCCTCATGGCAATTGGCGTAGGCAGACGTCCATTGGTCCCGTACATTCTTTTTCTAAAGTCTTCAAGGTCAACGTGGCCAAGATCAGTGTCCACAACGTGCTCCCACTTGGACTTGATTTTCGACTGTGTTTGCACACCTTTACTGGCGAATTTCATCTTCACTGCTTCGAAAATAGATCTGCAAAAAGAAACAAAGAGAAAAATTAGAATTCGAAGCTTAAATCAGTTTGAAAGATATTCCAGCTAATTATCAATTTAAACTTCGTGAAAAACCAAGCTGGAAAGAAAATAAACGATGAAGTCTTATGCTAAAATGAAGTGGACGAAGTGAATCTTCCTGTGACTTCTTGGAGAAGTGATCACAATCACGATGCAAGCTGAGAAAAAAAATGTTTCCTTCACTTTGCTGCAGATTTTCTCAACCTTTTTCTTCTCACAACTTTTCTTCTCAAAATCGAATGATTGCACAAATGAGAGGTGAAATCACTTATAGAGGTGAGAAAATTGATCTTTTTAGCAAATTTGCATTGTTTCCTTTGAATTGAGTTTGAACTCATCTTTCACTTTGCTTCCGGGTGGCAAGTTTTATCTTCAATGCTCTTGTCCGGGAAAGTTTCCAATTTCATCGTTAGTCCAACAAAGCTCTTTGTCTTTCTTTCCAATTTTGAATTTTTCAAGACTTATCCTTTTGGGTGTTGGAAAATAAATGATTAAAATAATGAAAATAATTATTCTATGTGTCAATTCCAACCCATTCGTTTTATGGCGAATTATTTTTGTCCAAGGCAATTTGATTTTCGAAAATTTTCTCTGCCAATGCCTTAGGCAAATTTTCATTTTGTCCAATTTTCTTGCCATAACTTACATCGTCCAACTTATTTGGCCATGAATTTCTTTCTTTTTCCAAAATTATTTGGCCACGTCCAATTTTACTTGGCCATATTTTCTTGATTTTTCCACAATTTACTTCGCCATGTCCAATTTTATTTGGCCATAAATTTGCTTCGTCCAAATTTTATCTAGCCACGTCCAACTTTACTTGGCCATATTTTCCTTTTGTCCAAAATTATTTCGCCATTACCCTCTTTCGTTAGCCATATTTTCTTGCCATCCTAAGTTATTTGGCCATGATTTTTTTTTAATCGTCCAATTTATTTGGCCAAAATTTATTTCATCTTCCTAAATTTCAAGCATATTTCAGCACTTTCCAAGCATGGCGAAATTTTTTAAAGTGCCAAACATGTATTTTTAATTTTCCAAAGGTTCATACTTAGGCAAAAAATTTCAAATTTTCACATTTTTCTAAGCATGGCAGACTTTAGCTTTGACCTGGCCATTCAACTTTTTCTTTGTCTATGCCTTAGTCACTTTATCTCTTTTCCATGGGCAGACTTTGTAACTTTTGATGCCACTTTGACTTTTACCCAAGGCGGACTTTACTTAATAGCTTGCCATTGGATGGCGGACTTCATCATTTGGCTAACCATTGTCTCTCTTGCTAAGGTGGACTTCCTTATTTCTGATGCCACTTAATGTTAGACATGGGGCGGACTTTGGCTGTTGGTTAGCCATTTGGAGGGCGGACTTTGGCTGTTGGCTAGCCATTGCTTCATTGCCTTAGAATTTTTCTTCTTTTCAAAGGGCGGACTTCATTGATTTTCATGCCATTGACATCTTTGCTAAGGCGGACTTTCTAGTTTTCATTGCCATTCACCATCTCTAGCTCAAGGCAGACTTCATGCATTTTTAAGCCATCTCCATTCTAGCTGGGCGGAGTTCACCATATGGCCAACCATTGGAGGGCGGACTTGCTGCATTCTCATGCCATTGACCATTTGGCTAAGGATTTCTGATGTTAATTCCTCCATACTTAAGTGAATTTTTTACAGACTTCAGTCTTCTCCATGAATGAATGTTCAGATTTCTCACGAATTTCCAGATTTTTCATGTCTCCCGAATCAATTTCTTGATGATTTCATGACTGATTTTTTTCATCTAACTCACCATTTTCTGTGCTTTTTCCAGAATTCTCTGTGATTTTCACCATTTTTTGAGCAAATTTTCCAGATTTTTTGAACTTTTTATGTGATTTTCGAGAATTTTACCAAAATTTCAAAAGATTTCGAATCGATTTTATGAGAGTTTCGTTGATCTTTTCGAACTTCTGAGTGGATTTTTGAAACTCATGACCCTTCTAAATATAGAAACTTTCTAAAAATAGAAATTTTCCAAAAATAACAAGTTTCCAAAAATAGACCCTAAAAAATAGGGATCCCAGAATTGCCCAAAAGTGCCAAAAAAGTAGGTCCTAAAAAATAGGGGGCCCGGGGTGAGAAACCCTAAAAACTTGGAGGTGTCGGAATTGACTGAAATGACAGTCGATCTTCGTCTCCCAGGCCTTCTAAGCATGATGGCGAAGTTTGCACAATGATTCAGGCTAAAACTCACTTGCCTGACTCGGGTGACCGTTCAAAACTCAAACTCAAAACCCCCAAACGGAGTGCACAAAAAATGAGGCACGCAAAAGAAAAACCCTAAAAGAGCAAACGACAAGGGTCCCCATTTGCAATGGGGCGAGGTGTGAATTAAGTCACAACAAGAACAAGTCTGATGAATGCTCTAGACTTGAACATGAGATAGTAAACTTAAGAGTGTAACTAGAGAAGGAAAAACTCTGTGAGAATAATTTCAGATCTAGCTTCGGTAAACTTGAAGAATTACTTGCATGACAAAAACCAAGCAAAGACAAAGGTGGCTTGGGAATTGATACCCGTGAAAGTTCTAAAGATGTGATGAATACAATGAACAATCAGAAGAGTCAAGACAGGAAAGTAGAGAAGAAATTCAAGGAATTTTGCAAGGAGACCGCCTGTGAGACAACCTAATGCACAAAGGTATCCCTCTTTCAATGGTGTTTGTTTTTCTTGTAACAAATATGGTCATAGAGCAATAGAATGCAGGAGCAGGAAGAACTAGTTTTCTGGTTCCTTCACCAGACAATGTTTTGAATGTAGGAAGATTGGACAGAAGGCTACAAAATGCAGATCTCAGGTGAGAATGATCAGTTGGGTAATAAGGAACAGGTTTAATGAAGGTAGAATGAATCAACTCTTTAATGGCTACTGCTATACCTATAATAAATTTGGACACAGAGAAAATCAATGTAGATCGAGGAATAATGGAGGACAGGGTAATAAAAAAAGTGTTGTCTGCTATAACTGCAACAAACTTGGACATGTCTCAAAAGTTTGCAGAAGTAAGAAGGGAAAGAAGTTGGCTCCGGAAGAGAAGAGTGAATCGCTAAAGAAGATCGATAAAGAAGAAATGAAGCAAGAGATGAATAAGATATGGAAGAAGAAAGAAGAAGAAAAACCTGAAGCTACTAATGTGTCTATAACCTCATTTGATAGAAATGACTTATTAGGAAATTAGACCTAGCATGGTCTTAGGGGGAGCATTATCAGAAAATTATAAAAACCCCCTGGAAGAATGGCGTGTAAGAGGCTAGCACGAGGTTGAAATGTGAAGAATGAATATTTAGAGGCCCTGGAAAAAGAACCGGAAGAAAGTATGTTGTCATGATGATTTGCAGACCGAATTAGGGCTTACTATGTTAATAAGAATGTTTTTAGTAGCTTTTTGATGTCTGTCGCATTTAATGCGTTTTAGGGTAAATTCGATGATGTATAAGTTGAAATTTGTGAGTCTTCTTGGTTAATTAAGCATTTGAAGAACTTGAATGGTGCCCTAGAGTGATCTTGAAGCGAGCTTGAAGCAATTCTGAAGGGAATTCGAAGAGATTGTCTCGGGTAATCTGGAAACATTTCTCAGTTTGCAAAAAGGGGAAGAAGAAAATCGAAGAGATTTCGATTAAAAATTTAAGAAAGCATAGCAATGGATAGAGGATCGAGTGGTGTTATCCCTTTGAAGCTGAAAGGGGTTGAATTAGAAGAATATGATCATGAAAGATGAAAGGAATAGAACTAGGGCTGAGTGAAAATGAATTGCAGAACATAAAAACCCTAGGTATGGATTTGTGGAGAGAATTTCCATGGTTTACTGATAAAGATTTTATTTTGTTCTTGTTGAATCGTTTCAAGAATGACAATACGGTATTGGACAAACCCTACTTAATCTCGAAGGAAGCAATCAAAGCAATTACTAGTTTATGCAGTATTGGAGAACTCCCTGGAAAGAAAACTGTGAAGTACAAAGACGTGGAGGAACTAACTGGCAATAGTAAAGACCCTCGAGCACTATTGATAGATACACTTGCCGATTAGGCTATTAGGTATGTTGCGTACGGTATTTCTTACAAAATTTATTTCAGAAATTGTGAAAGCTCGACTTCAGCTATTGCCGTACACATTGCTCATATGATGGTTAAGGAGAACATGCAATTTGATTTGTGTAGCTTGTTACTTGAAAATCTACTTGAAAATGCTTGAATGTCGCGTTGGTTGAAGGTTATCCCTTTCGTTTCGGATCTTTTCTAGTGTGCTTGGTGTTTTACTTTTTGAGTTCCTTACCGGGAAAGGATAATGTGTGGGAATCCGGTATTCCTATTGGAAATCAAGTCTACAAATATCTAGAGTTATTGGCAGATAATGTAAGTATGTGTAGATCATATTTCTCATCCCTGAAAACAAATCTTTGCTCTGGTATATCTGCATCGAGTCAGTTTGAAGTGGGCTCTTCCTCCGGTAAAAGAGAATTTGAGGTTTTCATTAGTGATTCCCCTCTGAAATCGAAGAAGAGAAAAGTTATAACTAAAGATCATTGAAATTTCAATAGAAAAGCAAAAAGAATCCTTGACTGGATCTAAATCCTCTAATCCTGATGACATCAAATCTATGATGGTTAAGGGAAAGATGAAGAAAATTGGTGAATTATGGAATGCAACCTCTCCTATTAACAGACTGAAGATTGATGATGCTTTGGTAGGATATCTATTTCGGAAAGGTATTGAAGTATCAATTGTTTATGATTCCTTGCTGGAAAATCTAGTTGAGATTATTGAAGAAAGAATGTTGCTTGAAGGTCCGGAAAGACACAAGTTGGAAACCTTGGTTGAAAAGAGATGTGGTAAAGCTAAGCATAGATTATTTGAATTGATCATGGAAACAAAGAAGTGAATTAAAGAAATATCAAATATTTACAAATACTATCTCCAGTGGCCTGCAACAGTAGATAATTTCATAAGCAAAATTGAAGCGATTGAATCTGAAGTGAACAACATTGGAAAGAATTTTGATATCTTCGAAGATAAAGAAGGGAAAAAAAGACTAAGAGTTGGTGAATTACAAGCTGAACTAATCATTGTACAAAGACAAAGAGATGATGTGGTGAAGACCTTCTAGCTCCTTAAGGAGATTGCTGAGGTCCAGTTAGATCATCTTTTCAGAATTCTTACTGATGCAGAAGATGTTGAAAAACAATGCTCTTCTACAAATTGGTCATCTTCTTTCACTCTGTTGGTTTTATTAGAAAGTACGTGCACAAGAATGGATTCAACCGTATTCAACTGGAAGAAGTTGTATCCAATTCTCAAAGAGAGGTACAAGAAGGTATTTCAGGTGAAGAACGTCATCTTCACTTAAATTATGAATGTTTGAAAAGTTTTGGATGGTTGAAAGTTTTTGAAGAGTTGGAATTCTTTTTGAAATTTTGATGTCACCATGTTTACACTTGAGAATTAGAGTATGGAGAGAGTTAAAATATAAAGTTATGGGGAGAGATTTGAAAGGATGGGAGAGATTGAAGGAGAATTTTTTACATGTTGACATCAATAACAAAGGGGAAGATTGTTGGAAGAATGGAGAAGTTTGTCTATATGTTGTCATTGATGTCACCATGTTGGTAGCTTGGTCTAGTACCCTAATACGGTGTGCACAACTAGTTTATCTCCTCTGGTGGTGGATCCTATATTTTTGGTGCACTCTCTGATATTTTAGTCCGCATTTCTCCACAGTTGACAGTTACTGGCTGCGGTTTTGGGAGATTGTTTATGATTGTTGAAGGCATGCATGATCAGATTATTATGTGCTCTAGTGCTTGTACGGTGTAGTGGCATTATTCTGTTGGTTTCCTTTTTGCTTTGAAGTCTATTCCTGACCGACTTCTTGAGTTAATTGTGATACAATATGTGGACATATGTGTGACCTATTTTTGGTCTATGCCAGCATGATGTAACGTGTTGAAGGTTTGAATTGTTTTTGGAAATATTTTGTGAATGATTGGAGCCGACAGTTGATATTTTTTGTGAATAAGAAGTGCATCTAATTAGGCTGACCTAATTGATGCTTGCGGTGAAGATCAGGTATATATGTATATATTGAATAGTTTTGGAAAATAAGAGACAAACGATTGAGTTGTGAATGCTAAAGTGAAGAAGTGCGAAAAAGATGAAATGTGGTAAGTTTGTATATTGAGCATCATCGAAACTGCATCAACACTTGATAGGTGCATCTTTTCAGTTCATTCTGGTTGTATAGCCTAACTTGTTCTATAAATTTTTCTATAGGCGGTGAGCCTTCCTGTTGGATAGTGAGTCCTTTTTGTAGGCAGTGAACCTTTGTACTTGGACAGTGAGTCCTCTTCTGGGTAGTGAGCCCTTGGCAATGAGCTTCTGTATTCAATTTTATAATCTTTTTATATTGTGAGTTAACCCTCATTGTGGTTTTTCCCTTATTGGGTTTTCCATGTAAAAATCTGGTGTTCATTGTGTTGATTTACTTTCTGTTATTTGTGTTTCATGCTCTTACTTAATAAAAAAATAGTCTGGTTGTGGAATTGATAAGTGTTGAAGTCTTAAGTTTGAATTTTGTGACAACTGATTCACCCCCCATCTCTCAGTTATCATGCACTTGTTTAACACCATACTATATCCAAATTTATCAAATTTAATGTAAAAATAAGATATCTTATTTATATTTTATATATTTTGGATTAGTTATGTTTTTGTTATTCAGATTTTATTATTTTTTATTTTGTTTGTTTCTTTTACCCACACTTAAACAACCAGTTCGTTGTTTGTTATTTGGGGCTTTTGACTCCAAAACAACAAACGAACCAGCTGTTTAATTTTAGACCATAGTATATGTTGTTGACATGCCTAAGACAAAAGCGATAAATAATATAAGACTGCCTTTGTTTATCATACATAGGCATGGTTATTTTCATTGATGTTCTAACAAATGTAAGATGGCATTCCATTGAACTGACATGATTAGAAGTGGCTTAAATAGTACAAAGTTGTAATAACCACCCCTAGTCACTACCAATTTATTTAGAGCCTTATCAAACTATAGCAATGCTAATAACTCTATACTACAGTTGTACAATCTTGCACTGAATAAGATAAGCTCACATAACAAGATAAATCCCTAAACCCAAACCTAATCCTCAAGGGTTCATGAGAGATGGCCCTATCTACACATCCCTTTTTGGGAATTAAAGGCACCATAGTTCACATGCTGAAATTGAAAGAATTCAACCACACAATTGATGTGTGATCTTTGACCTCAATCATTAATTGAGTTT
Organism: Sequoia sempervirens; assembly: GCA_007258455.2. Classification (NCBI taxonomy): domain Eukaryota; kingdom Viridiplantae; phylum Streptophyta; class Pinopsida; order Cupressales; family Cupressaceae; genus Sequoia; species Sequoia sempervirens. The sequence continues at coordinate 32,321 of VDFB02272387.1, forward strand.
ATGATCCTAATCAAATCCACATTTAGTAGTATGATAACCAATGCATTCTAGTCAAATGTTTGTTCCATGCTAACATCATTGTGCAAATACACACCAATCTAGATAGTGACCAACTTATACATACATAACATTTATACAAAGTGATTATCTCATGCACATAAAACATGTATGCAACATGATTAACTCATAGATACATCACATATACATAGTGGGACTAACTCATGAATGTGTCATCTACAAAGCAACCGACTATTGAAAAGGAAGTCATTGCAACTTTACTACAAACATCTTCCCCTTTGCTTGGTTCATTAACATATAAGATTTTAAGTACACCCTAGCCAAAAAGGAAATGCTAAGGCATCCCATACTATACCATGGGTCCTATCCTTTTTTTTCGATATCAATGCTAAAAATGATGACAAGGCGAGCATCCCATACTAGTCAACACCATCACCAGAGAAGTCACAAGTGTAACAAAACACATCACGGAAGGCTATTAATAAGATTTCCATAACCCACTAAGCTTCCAATTCATCTTATAACTGAATAAACATTATTAGGATCTCATAAGGTTTTACCTCACCTATGACTAGTGTCTATACTATCAATCACCTAAACTGATCTAAAAATAAAAACCTTGAGAACCATACCTCAAGTAGACACCATAGTGAAAGAAAACATGTTCTTTTTGATACACCAATGCTAATATTGAACTCTTGAGATGGGTAGCTCCTAACATCTATCACCTACATGCAATTGATGAAATTCAACTCTCGATGAAATTGGGTAGCTCCTAGCATTTATCACCTACATGCTACTAGTGAAAGTTAGCTAACCCTATGATACAATTAGATACTTCTTTTGCTAGAGCACTCTCCTTGACTCCTATCATGTTGGGGCAACACTAATCTTATCTATAAGCAAGTCATAGGTTTTACAATTTTGGTGATCAGGATGAGTGGGACAAGCTATGCTAAGAGAGCAATTATCCTCTACCTATGCCCACATAGGGTCCCTTTCTCAACCTTGGTTGTGATGCCAAAAATGTCTCTTTTATCAATTTTGATTTAGGATTGTGACATTTGAGAAGGTACAAGAACATTGATCTAAAACACATTGTTGTAAGGGTTTATACCTTAGACTAGTTAATTTGGTTACAATACTACATAGAGGGGCCCATTAACCCCTACACAAGGTCATCTTGGTCTTGGGGTTAAAACTACTAGCACAAGTGTAACACATTGAACCCACATGAGCTAGCTTCTATTTGATCACAAATACATAAACACGTACAATTCATAGAGAAATCTCAGACCTTTCACTTCATCTAATTGCTAGTTAGAAGCAAAATGTTTATTAAACAAAAATTGAACCCGCCATAACTATATCAGACAATATTCTACTTATGAGGAAATAACATTTACATTTTACCAATGGTAAAGCTTCACATACATTTACCCACCAAACTAATATAAAGACAAAATGCCATACCATATTTGGTAATATTTACCATTAATTCCCATAGTTGGCAAACACTATCCTAAGGAATTGCATCCTAAACACAAATCTAAATAAATATTTAGAGAAGGTTGATCATCCGTAAAGCTTGAGTTATTTACACCATCAAATCATAATAGCTTAATTTAGCATCATCCTCAAATGCAAAGTTAGCAAGTATTTGTAATTCATGCATAGCCATGCCATGGCTAAGATTATCATGCTCTCATTTCCTAGAAGAATAGATTTTGTTAGTGTTTCGAGGCTAACCTACATCTTCCCATACCTATCATTAAGCCAAGACACAATGTCATAGTGTCCAATAGAAAAAACTGATAATTTTAGTTTAGACAAGTCTAGAGGTCTTCTCACACATTTACATTAGAGCAAACAGCAATGAAAATGACTAAAAATTCATCCAAGATTGAAGTACATTTTGGAAATCCAAATCATCCAAGATTGAAGATGATGGATTGTCTTTTATTGGCTTAGACTTGTATAGTGGGGACATATTAATTAGAAGGTGAGTTCACAAGCACCTAATGCAATTTCAACCTCAAACTGAAACATATTAAAGAGGGAGAGATAATCAAGTTTAGGAACAACCCCAATCCCTAGGTATATTCCTTAAACCCTCCCCTATAGACTTGGATCATAGAGGCATTCTTCACCCAAGGATTTCCTACATACCCTCTTCCAAACAAGATCAAAGTCCCATGTTGTTCTTTGAGGATTTCATCTATTAGAATGATAACTCACACTTCCTAAGTTAAGACAACTTGTAATAATACTAGACATCACCATTTTGTTACATACATCAACAAGGTATATGCCTTGGGGACTTCTAACTTTGGTAGACAATTTCCCCAATGAAATCAAGGGTGGGCTTAGCAAAGGAAGATCATGTAAACAAAACATAACACAAACATATATGATATTACTTGAATGAATTAGTTCAAGGTCCTAAGATGGCCATTACTAGGAACAAGGTCTTTGAACCACCTCTACATAAAGGGTCCCAATTATCAACCATCTATACTTAGCTAAGTATTGAAATATCACCCATCTTAAATGACAAACGTTAGACAATATGGACTTACCAAGATAAATTATTCAAATCAATCTTTGCATAGCAATTATGCATAATAGCATAGCCTGATATAAAATAAATCTTGTTATATCATAGCCCAAGGTAACAATAGTCAAAATATCTTCACAATGAAATCATTAGCCCCAATATGGCTCCATGTGGGGTCTTATTATAATATGATTCAACGATATCAAGTATCATAATCCTATTATGTTATGAGATCTTTCTTGACAAAACACAACATACATTAGCAAAGCCACATACGAATCATCTAAACTTCAAGGGATATACAACAATAATTAAATTGACTTAAGCATGATAAATGCCTAAGTCATACTTAAGACAACAAGGAATATTGTATTCGTTAGGTCACCGTATGAAGATATACACCCAATAATGTTAATAATATTAATAATCTTGGACCCTTTGGTGCAATCACATATTCTTATATTAGTAAAATTTATGGTTTAGATAACATTTGCACTTGATAATTATACTAAATATGACCTTGATGGTCAGTACTATAGCAATGTAATGCCCTTAGTTGAACCTTGGTTGATATTCCTCCATCGTGCTGGTAGGTGTGTACTCAAACTATATAGTGGGGCCAATAGTCAAGTGTCCATGAGGGGGTTAACCTATGGTGGCACTCTAGTGGGACGAAAACCTCACCCTTAATGCTAGTGGGTACCATTCACTAATAATTTGTATTTTGGTGTAGTGGTCACTTAGCTTAGTATCAAAGTCAAGGTCTTGAGGTTGAGCCATGTAGAGTGTGGTGGGTTTGTATTGTCCTTGGCTAAACCTTAGTAGAAATTCCTCTGTCTTGCTAGTGGGTATGTACTTGAATCAGATGGTGGGGCTAGCAACGACATGTCCATGAGGAGGTTCCCCTGTTATGGAACTTAAGTGGGAAGAAAGCCACAGTGGATGCCATTCACTAAGGCTTTAGGCATAATGGTTGCTTACCTAACTTTTAATGCCCTTGGCTAAACTTCAATGGACATTCCTTTGTTGTGCTAGTGGGGGTGAACTCAAACCAAATGGTGGGGGAAAAAACCAAATTTCCATGAGGGGACTCACTTGTAGTGGTGTTTTGGTGTAACAAAAACTCCCCCTTAAAGCCAATGGGCACCATTTAGTAATGTAGAAACCTAAAAATGGTATGGAGAATCTAATTAATTAAATACAACTTATTTGATTAATTAATCTTAAATTCATCTACTTAGTAAAATAAATAGAAATATTTATTTATATTAAGTTCATTATTAATTCTTCTATTTTATCATATTATTTCTCTCTTAATTAAATAAACAAAATTAAATACTTTGTTTTATTTAATTATTATCATTATTATTTCTTCTATACTTTATCCATTAATTCTATCTTAAATTAAATACACAGCTTCAATAATGTGTGTTATTTAATACCTTATCACGTTTCTTCTTAATTAAATAAAGATATCCTAGAATCTTTAATTTAATTATCATTTTCCTTTTATTTTAATTTAATAAACAACTTCTATACTTTTGATTTATTAAATTATTTATTCCTCTTTTGCTAAATTTAAATAAACCCAAAAATATTTAAATAAATGCAAAAATCATTTACCTCTATTCACTCACCAATAAAATTAGATTTTTAAATCTAATTAATTCAACTGTCATTCATGGGAAGAGCTTCGGGGACAAACTTACAGGAAATCCTCTCAATCTTCTTTCCTCTCATCTTGCCTGGTGTTTTCATGGGGAGGAACAATCCTTCATGATCAACTCCACCTTCTCATCTCATACCCTTCAATTCTCCAGATTGAATCTCAACCTCTGCTGTGTTTTCCCTTCACAAATGAGTGTCGTGAAAGCTATAAATACAGGTCTTTGGCTATAGGAAAAGGATCCTAACTTGTGCAAATTTACTCTAGAGGTTTTCCAAGCATTCAAGCATTCAAGCAATCAAGCAAATAGAAGCATTCATCCAGCACCCATCAAGCATTCATCAAGCATTCATCAAGCATTCAACATTTACCATCATGGCTGCCATTACAGTAGTTTTATTATTAAATCATATAGGAATAGAAATAGTTTAAATTCTCATTCTCTAAGTGTCATTTCAACAATCTATTAGCTTCTAAAAAATCTGAGAGCAAGGTAGATTAAAGAAATCTTTAGAGTTAGAGAGAAATAGGATAGCTTCAGAGGTTCTTGCATTTAAATTAGTTTAGATTCATATATCGCTATCATTTCGAAATTCAATATCTGGGGCAAGTCTGGAGCATATTTCAAACTTTTCATCAATACTGGCATTTGAAGCAAAATCATTCTTTGAAGCAATGCGTAAACACATCACTTCAAAGAGGGGCAAAATGTAGACACCTAAAAATGGTCTGGAGAATCTAATTAATTAAATATGACTTATTTGATTAATTAATCTTAAATTCATCTACTTAGTAAAATAAATAGAAATATTTATTTATATTAAGTTCATTATTAGTTCTTCTATTTTATCATATTATTTGTCTCTTAATTAAATAAACAAAATTAAATACTTTGTTTTATTTAATTATTATCATTATTATTTCTTCTATACTTTATCCATTAATTCTATCTTAAATTAAATACACAGCTTCAATAATGTGTGTTATTTAATTATCTTATCATGTTTCTTTTTAATTAAATAAAGATATCCTAGAATATTTTATTTAATTATCATTTTCCTTTTATTTTAATTTAATAAACAACTTCTATACTTTGATTTATTAAATTATTTATTCCTCTTTTGCTAAATTTAAATAAACCCAAAAATATTTAAATAAATGCAAAAATCATTTACCTTTATTCACTCACCAATAAAATTAGATTTTTAAATCTAATTAATTCAACTGTCATTCACGGGAAGAGCTTCGAGGACAAACTTATAGGAAATCCTCTCAATCTTCTTTCCTCTCATCTTGCCTGGTGTTTTCATGGGGAGGAACAATCCTTCATGATTAGCTCCACCTTCTCATCTCATACCCTTCAATTCTCCAGATTGAATCTCAACCTCTGCTGTGTTTTCCCTTCACAAATGAGTGTCGTGAAAGCTATAAATACAGGTCTTTGGCTACAGGAAAAGGATCCTAACTTGTGCAAATTTACTCTGCAGGTTTTCCAAGCATTCAAGCATTCAAACAATCAAGCAAATAGAAGCATTCATCCAACACCCATCAAGCATTCATCAAGCATTCAACATTTACCTTCATGGCTGCCATTACAGTAGTTTTATTATTAAATCATATAGGAATAGAAATAGTTTGAATTCTCATTCTCTAAGTGTCATTTCAACAATCTATTAGCTTCTACAAAATCTGAGAGCAAGGTAGATTAAGGAAATATTTAGAGTTAGAGAGCAATAGGACAACTTCAGAGGTTCCTGCATTTAAATTAGTTTAGATTCATATATCGCTATCATTTCAAAATTCAATATCTGGGGCAAGTCTAGAGCATATTTCAAACTTTTCGTCAATACTGGCAGCTGAAGCAAAATCATTCTTTGAAGCAATGCGTAAACACATCACTTCAAAGAGGGGCAAAATGTAGACACCTAAAAATGGTCTGGAGAATCTAATTAATTAAATACGACTTATTTGATTAATTAATCTTAAATTCATCTACTTAGTAAAATAAATAGAAATATTTATTTATATTAAGTTCATTATTAGTTCTTCTATTTTATCATATTATTTCTCTCTTAATTAAATAAACAAAATTAAATACTTTGTTTTATTTAATTATTATCATTATTATTTCTTCTATACTTTATCCATTAATTCTATCTTAAATTAAATACATAACTTCAATAATGTGTGTTATTTAATTACCTTATCACGTTTCTTCTTAATTAAATAAAGATATCCTAGAATCTTTTATTTAATTATCATTTTCCTTTTATTTTAATTTAATAAACAACTTCTATACTTTGATTTATTAAATTATTTATTCCTCTTTTGCTAAATTTAAATAAACCCAAAAAAATTTAAATAAATGCAAAAATCATTTACCTTTATTCACTCACCAATAAAATTAGATTTTTAAATCTAATTAATTCAATTGTCATTCACGGGAAGAGCTTCGGGGACAAACTTACAGGAAATCCTCTCAATCTTCTTTCCTCTCATCTTGCCTGGTGTTTTCATGGGGAGGAACAATCCTTCATGATCAACTCCACCTTCTCATCTCATACCCTTCAATTCTCCAGATTGAATCTCAACCTTTGCTGTGTTTAACCTTCACAAATGAGTGCCGTGAAAGCTATAAATATAGGTCTTTGGCTACAGGAAAAGGATCCTAACTTGTGCAAATTTACTCTGCAGGTTTTCCAAGCATTCAAGCATTCAAGCAATCAAGCAAATAGAAGCATTCATCCAGCACCCATCAAACATTCATCAAGCATTCATCAAGCATTCAACATTTACCGTCATGGCTGCCATTACAGTAGTTTTATTATTAAATCATATAGGAATATAAATAGTTTGAATTCTCATTCTCTAAGTGTCATTTCAACAATCTATTAACTTCTACAAAATCTGAGAGCAAGGTAGATTAAGGAAATCTTTAGAGTTAGAGAGCAATAGGACATATTTCTGAAGATTTTTAGTTTAAATTAATTTAAATCTTTTGAATCTTTGATGCAATGTCTTATTTAGAAGTGTAGATGCATGCTTAGATTATTTACCTCATTCTTACACTTCCAAGTAATAGTCTAGGATTTTGGCATATGTAGTGTATTGAGATGAATCATTAAAGAAAATTTAATTCTTAACCTTCCACAAACACATACTAGTTGAATATTGACACTATCATGCCCTATTATTCAATTAGATATTAGACAACTTAGTTTTAAATTATTGTTAATACATTGACAATTTCATTACACTTTGATCAACAATGGCAGCATAGCATTTGATCTTTTTATGACAGTGAACATGTAAATACATATGTAATTCCCACTCTCTTTTGTATTACAATAATGGTTGTATTACATTTAAATGATTGCAATAGCATTGCAATTCATACTAACAATAGTGGTAAATTGAATCAATACAGTGCAATTGGAGTTCATGTCCAATGAATCTCAAATGTGAAGCTCTATATGAGATCACCCTCCAAAACCACTAGGGTTTTTGTCTAAGGATTCCCTCACTTGAAAACAAGTGCTCAAAATGGATTCTAAAAGGAATTTGGTTAAGCAAAGATTATGCCCCTTGAATGAATGCCTTCACCCCTTTACATTTGTCACAACAATAATGGGTCAACCACAATGTAAATCCACAACTCCAAATTTGAACAATGATTATGGGCATGTAGAAGTCCCACTTTTGAAAGTTATGGTGCCAAAACCAGCCATTAATGACATTATGACACATGTTGGGGCATTATGGAGGGACCAAAAATAAAGGTGAAAATATCATGTATTAGGGATTGAAGGTACCACAAGACTCATACCATAAGTCGAGGCATTGGGAGTTGAGCAATAGGTGAGCCAATAAAGATAGGTTCAAAAGTCCAACAAATACAAAGGAAGAATGGGGAAGGATGAAAGGCATGACAAGATGAAGAAGTCCAAAAGTCCAACAAGGACCAAGAAAAGGTTGGACTTAGAAGGGAAAGCATGCCAATCCGATGAGGAACTGCAAAAATTTGATGACTAACAAACACTTAGAAGATGGAGCATGCCTTCAAATTTAGAGAATTTGGGGACCTTATATAAACACTAGGGGAAAGAAGAGGAAGAACATGCACACAAAATGGGACTAAGGAAGATGCAAAAAATATGAAATGGGAAAATTTAGTCCAAACATAGATTATTACGAAAACGGGACATGTCAAACAACGTTATATTTGCAAATCAACACTTAGATTTTAGTTGAACCCAACCGTCCATATGTGAGGTTGAAGGATTAATATATATGTACAAAGTTAGTGAAGTTTGGTATCAAGGAATCCCAAGTCAATCATGTATCATAAATATGTATAACTAGTTGACTTGACCAAAGTCAACCCATGCTAGATTTAGGGAATAAGAAATAATGATTGCATATTTAATCCAATCAATTTGAATGACATAAGAACATTGTATATGCCTAAGTTCTCCTATTTTAGCACAACTCACTTACTCATGTAACTACATTACAACTATACAATGGAACAAAAGCACAACTCATCTAATAACTTGAGTTCTTTGAGAATGCTACCCCTTAACCTGGACCCCTAAACTTTACCTATTCATATATCAAGGATGATAGCAACACTATCAAGTTATAACAATGTCATGATCTTGATATGGTGTATGAATTACAAGTTTGCTTATTAGTCCACCATTATTCATAAATTTAATGCTCAAAACCTTATTTAGGGTTCTCAAAAGATACACATTCATTTTGTATCACTTTTAACATTCACACCACAATAATAGTGTACTTAGAATAAATATAAGCAATATTTTTAATTTATAATGATAGTATACTATGCACATAGGACTATATACATCTCTCCAATGATATTTAATCACCAAAATCAATAATGACATACTACAATATCCCCATTTTATAATGACTGTAACATTAGTCATGCATTTATTACAAAGCTCTACTCATAATTAGAATTAAGTTCATGCAAAGGTTGTATATTCATATAACTAGAGGCGACTAGTGTTAGGTCAGTAATGTCATCCATAAATAACCATAACCCATACTATTGGTCATAGAATGCAAAGACACCATGAACCACTTTATCCAAATTAAGAACAACATTATTCTAAATATAAGGATATAGAGTATTGATTGACTTATGATGGGTGCCCTATACCACCATATATTATGGGCAGTACCTAAAATTCCTTCTAAAGAGCCAACATGAAATATGGGCCTTCACTTAACAAGAGAAGTAATTTCTTGAAACAGACACTAACATTATTTTCAATATCATTCTCAAGAACATACTAAATTTTTGAAGTTAAGATCTCGGTGATTGGGCACGCTGGTGCAGGCTCCTAAAACAAAGCTACAAAATTAATTTCACACACTTCCAACAACAATTGCAATCTATATCCTCCAAAGGTCTCCTATTCTTAATCAGATGCATCTACCCTTATTGTAATGTCCCCAATAAAATCTTAAGAAAATATTACTTAAGACCCTTTGTAGATATATAATTCAAGTGATATGCTTTGATACCACTATAAAGTCCTAGAATAATATTGATGCAAATATTTTTTAATATCCTTGCAAATATTTCTTAAAATATTTTAACCAAAATATGGTATAAACCCAAATTTCTCATGATTTACATAGCGACTTAATATTATGATCTCAAACCATTAGCCATTAAATAATAGATTGGGAAAATGACTCAAAAATTTGTAATGGGTTTTCTTGATAAATGTTCAAATAGTCTATAGAATGCATATTTTAGCAATTAGGTGTACGATTAGGTCCACTTAAGGGGGACCAAAACATAATGAAATTGTCATGGGTGACAATTTATGATGCTAGAGAAACACAATGTGGTTTTCCATGGGCCAAAAGCATTAGCCTAAGGTATGACATTACCAAAAGCTCTAAATCCATGCTCATTTGATGGTTCACCATTGTGAATCTTGCAATGTTGAAGATATTGTTGACGTAGGTGCTAAGATTTGCCTTCAGATCCCAGAACAAAAAATCTTGGCAACAAGATGAGGTACATTCCTTTCTTCTTTTCTCACAATACCAAGCATCCTTGACCCTCAAGGAGCAAGAAGAATTACTAGCATAATAGAAGCCCTGCCTTGTTTAGATTGTCTAGTCAATCATCTTGTTACCGACAAGGGGCTCATGTAACTAGTACATAACCATGAGCACCAAGTTGAAGAAGGTCGTGTTGGGGTGAGACAATTTTAGTCCACTTATATATGTACAATCATCTACAACAATTCCTTAGTGGAAGAATTGTCATCGGAATCACCCGTAGGTAGTAATTGTATACATTAATATTAGGCTTATTGAGATTCCCTACTGCGTTTAGTCTTCTCAACCACTAATCTTGTTCCAGTCCTATGACCTCATCTAGTTTGTGAAAACAATGGGTATTTAGGATAGATCGAGTGCTTGGGATAATACTGGTGTTTTGTTGGTCGAGTGTGGGTTCTATCCTTTGTGTTGCCATCAAGCTTTTTGTTTATATCTTTTTCATTCATGTCTACTTGGGCTGCATCATCACCTCCCATCACCTCTATCCGAAATCTATTTGACAAGCAATAATAATGCCCCTCTTTGTCCTCTCCACTTTGGCCAATATTTATTGATATTATTAAATGATATTGATGTCCCCCTATGCCCAGGAAAGCTTTTCTGTACACACCAACTTCTTTCAGATCATTTTCATTCCTTGATGAATGTCCATACCTTGTTCCAAAAATCCTCATCTTACCCCTTTCCTTCCACCAACTTCTTTCATGTTGCCCATGCCTCATTACTTGCCTCCCTTCGACTCATGAATATCATTTAAAAAATTTCCTGCCTTGCCTCATTCAAATTTTCTTTTGGCTTTGATAGATATCCCTATCCTGCCTAAGGTGAGGGATATGACAAAAGCTTTGAGATCACAAAATGCGAGAATATTGAAAATATTTGAAGCCTAAGAACAATCTAGTTTTGATGAACAGTTGACACACAAATCTAGCCATTTTTTTTTACAATAATTTGAACCCTTTTTGACGTGGGCACCTAAAAAACTTGATTCCCTAGAAATAAGCTAAGATTTTAGCATGAAAGAATTAGAATTGCTATAGATAATAAGTAATGATAAAAATTAAAAAAAACTGTGTCTAAGAAACTTGACAAAATATCACATCAAAGCAACTTTATGAAAATTTAACTGGTGTCTCAGAACATAGTACTCCATCTAGATTTTATCATAATCTTAAACATGCTCAATTTATTTCACTCTTAAATATCCATCCCAAAGGGACCTTCGATCGTATGAGGAACCATGTTATTCATAAGAGTTTGGATGGACAAAAGAATTTGATTATACTAAACTCAGAATTAGGGACTTTTTTTTCAAAGCTTGAAAGTTTTAAATGTAAGCTGAATTCAATTTATGCGCATAGGCCCAGCGAAGGCACAAGGCCTCTGCAAGCACTATGGCCTAGCGAGGGTTTGAACCCTGGTGATCATCACTACAATCAAGTGACCTAACCACCGACCCACACCCTTATCACATTATTGGCTTTCATACCAAAGAAAGATAATGCCTTATATTTTCGTACTTTCCATCAGCTTTCAGTATGTGATACTGTGTACAATTTGGTGGCTAGATAATTGATAATAGATTAAGATATTTCCTTCCATTGATAAATCTCTGAAGAACATGGTGAGTTCATCACTGTAAGACAGATCTTAGAGCCCAATATCGGTGAGCTACTAGAAGAAATGGGGTATGCTTATTAATTAAGATAAAAATAAACTAGACATATGATAGAATGAACTTGGATTTTTTCGATAAGATGTAGGAAACATTCTAGTTTTAGGATGATTGGAGATGTTTGGCAAGAGGTTACCACAACTCTCGAGATTTCTCATTGTTGATCAATCCGATTGTAGCTAGGCACTTCAAGGTGTGTTGGGTTTTAAGGCAGGGGAGCCCTTTACCCCAATTATACCTTTCCTTCTTGCAGAGGTGAAAGAGATTTGAAGGAATACCAGGGGGAGGGCATTTTGAAATGCATACAAGTCTCCAAAATATAAGAAACATAACAACTCTGATTTGTGGATGACACATTCTTGTCTTAGAGATATCCACTGATAAAGTTGCAGCTGTTATGCTCCTTTGAGAAAACAACACAATATAGGATAGTTAAGGTGAAATAAAAAATGCTTTTTGTACACCAGAGAAGGTTTCTAGTGTCATCTTTGCAAAAAAACCATGGAGTTTAAAAGACATCATTTCCATGCAATTATTGAAGTATTGCCTATTTTCTGAGGTAGAAATCAATTTTTACTTCTTGGAAGGATAAGTAAAGTTGTCAGCATGAGAGAGCAAGTTAAGGCCTCTCTGCAAGCCGTTCTAATTTATTTCATATCAATTTCAAACACTTAATAACTGTAGCTCACTTGTACGTTTTCAACGAATGGAAATTTGAAACCTCCTCTTTGTTGGAAAAACATACTTCACTAAGACTAAGATATGGGAGAAGGTGGATTGTGGGGTGGTGGACTTGTATCAAAAAATTACGGCCTTAATTAAGGCCTCTTTGTAAGTTGTCCTAATTTATTTCATATCAATTTCAAATCCTTCCTAGTTGTAGCTCGCTTATATCTTTTTTGATGGAGATGAAGATGTAATGACAATTCAAAGCCTCTTCTTTCTTGGAAAAACATACTAGCTAAGAGAATGGGAGAATGTGGACTGTGGGGTGTTGGATCTTGGGAAAAGATGTTTTATCGAATTACAAGTGTAATAGGATTTGAGGTAGAACTTAAAGGTCAGAAGATATTGGTTGTAATCTAAGGGAAATACTCTTAACCATGCGAGAGATCCATATTTTGTTGTTTCTATTTTTTAAACAGTTTTTTTTTTAAACCTCCTATAAACTCCAACAATCTTTAATGCATGTAAAGGAAAATAATTTATTTTTAGTTTTATTGTTTTAATTGCTTTTATCAAGAGCTGTGAACTCTTATAAATTCATGGCTTTGTGTTGTTTTATGCAAGCCTAAAAATATTACTATGTAACAGTCCTCTTAGAATAAAATGTAAGTTTTAAATATTCTTATAAAAAAATTGGCCTATATTTTATTTGGTTTAGTTATTTTTTCATCTATTTGTGCCTATATAGAATCTTCATTTGGCATTAGAGCAATTCTTTTTTCTGGTTAAATCATCATGTAAAGTTCTAACTCCTTGCCCATTCCAAAATTTAATGGAAGTGATTATGATTATTGATGCATCAAAATAGTGACCTTTTTGACAGGAAAAGATTTGTGGAAGATTATAGAAACAGGTTATGAAGAGCCAGCTGATTGGAACACCCTTATAGACGATGATGGAACAACTAAGAGAAGCTAAAAAGAAGAATGCACAGGCTTTGTTTCATATTCAAAATAGTTTCAAATAAGATCTTATTTCTAAGAATTGCAGGAGCAAAGAAAGCTGAGGATGCCTAGAAGAATCTACAAAAAGCTTACCAAGGTAGTGATCAAGTTAAAGTTGTCAAGTTGCAGACATTAAAGAGAGAATTTGAAAACTTGAAGAAGTAAGAAGTTGAGAAAGTGAGATTAATGTGTAAGGGTAAATCATGTGGTCAATAAAATGGCTACTTTAGGAGAAATTATGAATGAACCGAAAAGATGGGGACAAAAAAATGGTAAAAAACTGGAGGCCAATTACCCTCTTAAATGTGTCTTACGAGATCTTGGCCAAGATCCTAGCATGTAGGTTGGTAGACATCCTACCATCATTCATCAACAACACACAAATGAGCTTCATCAAAGGGAGATACATACTAGAGAATCTCATCACCAATTTGGAGGTAATGGATTGGGCAAGGCAAACCAATCAAGAAGCAACAATGCTCCTCCTTGACTTTGAAAAAGCATATGACAAGGTGGAGTGGTCTTTTATATTGCTAACACTTGAAGCATTTGGTTTCTTCAATGCCTTTTGCAGTATGGTAAGTATGCTATTTAAAGATGTAGTGGAACAAGTGGATGTGAATGGGACCCTTATTGAGGAGTTTGGCTTAGAGAGGTCAATAAGGAAGGGTTGCCCCCTTGCCCCAACATTATTTGTGATTGCATTTGGTGCATTACATTACATACTAAGAGATAATGTCTCTTCTCCAAATGTATGAGGCATCACCTTACCAAATAATAATGACCTTATCAATATACAGTTTGCAGATGACACTACAATTTTTGTCCAATTGGAAGAGGGTAACATGAACAATCTAATGGACAACCTTAACACTTTTTGCAAAGCATCAGGGGCAAGAGTTGCTCTTTCTAAGTCTTGTATGTTGGAATGGGATGAAAACCCCCTAACTAGTTGGAAAGGTTCAACCTTCAATGGGGAGGGCCACATAAACAGGTAAGGCATCTTGGCATACCATTTGTTGTTGAACCTAACATGAAAGATATGTGGCTTTGGATAAAGGAAAAAATTGAGAGGGTGATTGATAATTAGAACAAACAATATTTGTCTCTAACACCTGGAAGAATGCAAGTCTGTTGAAAAATATTATCATCCTATAGCATCTATTTTGCTTCAATATGGTTCTTTAGTTGTTATCAAATCAATGAAATCCAAAAAAGGATCAATAAATTCTTATGGTCTAATGGAAAAGGAAATAGGAAAAAACATGTTAAGTGGGTATGGTGTTCCATTGACAAAGCAAAAGGTGGGCTTGGCTTAAAGGATATGAAATTACAAGGTATTTCTCTAGCATCCAAGTGGGTAATCAGAGCATTGGATGGAGAGGAGCCTTAAAAGGTCCTCATAAGGTAGAATATTCAAAATTTAGTTCCCAAGCAGGCTAAATCCTAGAAACTTCTCCCCTTGTGTGATCTCCTCAGTAGCCCTCTCCATATATCCCCTATAGGCTCAAATGTGTTTAAAACCATTTGGAAGGCATGGGGGCATGTAAAGAAAAACATCACCAATTGTCACTTCATCAAGTGTAATAATAGCATTATTTTGGCTCATAGGTCTATTTGGTGGAACCTAGAACATAGAAGTAGGGACCTAGCCCTAATCCAAGGATGATCAGCCAAATGTTGTTCTAAAATAGGAATCAAATTCTTTAGTGACATTCTAGTAAATGGTAACTAAAGTTGGGCTAAATTAAGCACTGAATACAATCTACTACAAAGTAATTGGAGAACTTACATAGTACTAAGAGAGGCTTGTAAAGTCTTTCAATTTATAACTTAGAAGTCCAAAATAATGAATTACAATATCAACAATCTCATTGGAATGATGGTAGCTCAAAAATGAAATTAAATTCCAAATCCATCTATAGCTTCTTATTTGAACAGTATGACATCACTAAACATGTTAATATAGCATGGGGTCTAAATCTAACTATGAATCAATGGTCAAAAATCTTTAGAAAGAACTGGTCATAGGTGTTGGAGCCTAAAAGGGCCTATTTTAGGTGGTTGTTACTATTGCAAAGGCTACCATATAAGACAAAATCTAATGACATTGATATATGTAATATCTATAGAGTGCCTGAAACAATCAAGCATATCTATTTTAAATGTATGTTTGCTAAAGAGATCTAGAAATTATTCTATGATAATCAAAATATATGGGGGAACAATAATGAACCTAGCCTAGGAAAAATTCTATTGGAATTAGATAGTAAAATGAACAAAAATCTTTCTATTTTCTGGATCTCCCTATCCCCTGAAATTCTTTAGGCCATTTGGAAGGCTAGGAACAAAGACATTTATAAAGGGAATAAAAGGGTGCTTACCGAGTCTTTTAAGAGACTCACAGTTCATAATATTGCTATGCAGGTGGTCATTACCATAGATTTTTCCAAGGAAAAAAATTGGAATTTTTTGGAAGATCGCACAATTAATGTCAATTTATAGGAGGCTAGGTATGGACACACATGACAAGGTGGGCACCCCAACATTGAAGTCTTTATAAAAGCATTGCATGACTTCCAAAAAGAGCTAAAGGAAAGTGTAAAGGGAAATGAGAAGGATCCAAATAATCAAACACTTAGAAATTCATAAAAGCAACATATCAATGGAGGATATTTCAGCAGAGGAGCAAATGGTAGTAGAGACCTTGGCTGGTTGGCAATCTTCAACAGGAACAACAGTCTCAGGAAATGTTAAATATAGATGTTGCTGCTACTTTTTTACAATGTAATATGCATATAGATATCTGCTATGTAATTTTGATGTAAAGGACTCTACAAGGTACATACATGATAATTTGATGAAAATAGTATGTAAATATGTATATCTGCTATGTAATTTTGATGTAAAGGACTCTACAAAATACATACGTGGGAATCTATTGAAGGTAGACCTATAGGTATATCTGAGACAAATACTTGATATGTAATGATGATTTAATATTGCTGCTTTCTCTATACTCAATGCAAAAAAAAATGAATGAAGAAGTTGTGTTTAAAAAGTTGTTGAGGTCTCTAACACCAAGATGGAACCATGTTGCTATAATCATTGAAGAAAGAAAGGATTTGACTACTCTTCAATTTCATCACCCTGTTGGATCTCTTATGTCTCGTGAAGAAAGATTGAGAGATTCATTTGCAAAAAGTGATGAAAAATCTTTTTCCTCAAAATTACAAATTACAAAGAATGAAGATGCCAATTCGAGCTCCAAAAGCAGCCAAAGCCAAGTAGAGGTCAAAATCAGAAATTTTCAAGAGGAAATAGAGGAATAAGAGGTGGTTCAAGAGGAAGAGGAAGAGGTAGAGGAAAATTTGATAAGAGAAATATCCAATGTTATTATTGTAACAAGTATGTTCATTTTGAAAGTGATTGTAGATTAAAATCTAGTAATAACAATAAGGTGCCAATTATGCTCAATAAGGTGATGAGGCTTCTCCAAATAATTTATTTATATCTTATGGAAAAGATGAAAATGGTGTCAAATATGTTTGGTATTTAGACTCAAGGCACTCTAACCACATGTCAGGAAATAAAGAGCTTTTTTCTAAAGTTGATGAGAGTTTTAAATCCAAGATCAAGTTTGGTGATGATAAAAAATTGGAGGTTGCTGCCAAAGGAGCTATAAAATTACATACTATGGAAGGTATGAAAAGTTTTCAAGAAATTTATTACATTCCACAGTTAAATCATCATTTATTAAGTGTTGGGTAATTGTGTGAGAATAATTACAAAGTAGCATTTAAAAATTAGCAATGTACAATTTATTATAAGAATCGAGGCAATACGGTGGTTACAATTGTGCCTATGTCAAAGAATAGGATGTTGCCATTAAAGTTTAGAGAACATATAAACAATCTTTCCAATATGGCATATGAGGACAAAAGTTGGTTGTGGCATCTCAGGTATGGGCATTTGAATTTTCATAGTTTGAAGCTTCTAACATCAAAAGAGTTAGTTTATGGTTTTCCTAAGGTTGAAGATCACAAGGAGGTTTGTGAAGGATGTATTAAAGGAAAAAATGCAATAGAGATATTTTCTACAAGCAAGGCATGGAGGGCCCATTATCCACTTTAGCTAGTTCATTATGATATTTTTGGTCCTATGCGAACAAAGAGTTTGGGTAAGTCATCATATTTCATTACTTTTATTGATGATTATTCATGAAAGTGTTGATTTTATTTTTTGAAGACCAAGGATGAAGCCTTTGATACATTCACGAGGTTTAAAGCCCTTGTGGAAAATGAAAGTGGTTACAAAATAAAGTGTTTAAGGACTGATCATGGAGGGGAACTTTGTTCAAGAGATTTTCATAATTTTTGTGATATTCATCTAATGGCATTAAAAGACAACTCACCACTACTTACACACCTCAACAAAATGGGGTAGTTGAAAGGCAGAACTGTACATTGAAAATGGAAAAGGAATTGATACAAATCAAGGGACTACACAATTATTTTGAAGTTTTTGGTTGTTTAGCCTATGTTCATGTAGTTGATCAAAAGAGACAAAAGTTAGATCCAAAAAGTGAATCATGCATTTTTGTTGGATGTAGTGAGCAAAGCAATAATTATAGGTTGTATAATCCTCTCACTAATAACATCAATTGTGTCAAGATATGTGATTTTTGATGAAGGGGGAGTTTATGGTCATAAAAAAGGTCATGTTGATAAGTCAAAATCTGTTTTGAAAGGTGGTATTAGTGGTGATATTAATCATGAGAAAACCACTAATATTTCAATTCCAAGTGCTACAAATCTACCTAGTAACCCCTCATCTAGTTCTTCAATTCGAAGTGCAAGTACAACTTCAAGTCCAATTCCTACAATGAAAGTAATAAGCTTAAATGAAATTTATCAAAGAAGTACAAGTTAAGAACATGAAGAAAATCCAAGAGGTGAGATGGTTAATTTTTCTTTGTTTTTTGATGCAGACCTGGAAGGATCAACTCAAACAATCTGATAACCTGCCTCTAAAACAAATCTAACAAGATTAAGATGTCCTATTTGAACAAGCCAAACAACCCACAAAGCCTTACAATCATCAAAAGTTAGGTTTCACACCTTCATCCCTTGAAATCTAGTAGCACAGGGAACTCAATTTTCTTCCAATAACTCAAATGGTTTCCAAAAAACTTGACAAAAACTTGATGGATTCAGACACCCATTTCAAGGTTACAACACATATGTAAGACTCAACAACAACTCCTTTGGACCAACATGAAGATCCAACACCCTTGTCATGGAAAGACCTAGTGAATTAGGCCTCTTTTACAAAGGAAGTACCCTTCAAACTTCTCCAATCACTCTCAAACCATGGGGAAGCAATTATATGTCCTCAAACCATCAAAACCACAAAAATATCCCACTTGTACGGACCATCACATGGAAAATCAGAAAACCCCTACTTTATGTGCAAATCTTGAGGGTTTATTGAATCTAATATTTCCATGACCTTACAGGCCCTAAAACCAACTTAAACACTATTGTTAACCTCCCTCATGCTTAAAAGTTCAAAAAAATAGGACTCTCATATATATTTTGAGAAACCTTAGCCTGAAACCTCTTATTCTTATACTTTCCTTCACAAAATCACTCAATAACAATAGGCATATCTTATTTATTCCCTTTCCTACACTTTACCCAAACACCCTGCATATAAAACAAGCTCCATAGGGCCCCTTACACAAGTCATAGTGGCCACAGAAAGTGTAAGGGCCCTTTATTTCATTTTATACTTACAAAACCCTCAAAAATAGGGTATGCAGACTATGTATAGGAAAACAAGTTAGGCAAGCTTCAAAACTTGTGTTAAGCCTTCAAAACAATTAGATTTAATTTCCAACACCCTACACTAATGGAAAAACAAGCCTACATATTATAAACCAGCCTGTATGGCCTGTGTAAGCCAACAAATAGGAGGGAAAACACAGAGAATCTGAAAAGAAACTCATAATTTTATTGAATAGTCCACCAATTTCGTACCAACAACCCTCCAAATGATTTCTCCATGCCTTTTAAAGGCCTTCAAACACCAAACACTGAGCAACCACCTTTTTCAACTGACTTTTGAATCCCTTATGACCGTTGGGAACATAAAACACAATATTTACAACTTTTGTTAACATATACTTCATACATTGAGGTGCTTGCACTTTTTTGACCTTAAATGCATTGAAAACCCCTAGGACTTCTCTAAAACTACACAAATGGATTAAAATAGCCTTATTACAACATTAGGACCTCAATCTTGCTTGTTCATACACAAATTTGAAATTTTGCCTTCATAGGCTACAAAGCAACATTTGGGACAAGATTGGATCTCCATAGATTTGAATCTTAAACTTAAAGACTCATCCTAATTTATGACTATTGATCTTATTAGACCAATTATTAAAGAAAAAAAACCTCAAGACACTAACACCATAATCACTTAAATGATCAACATTGATATTGTGGTGTAGGTGCTCCTGCTCCATTTTCACAAGTTGATTTTGAACCATCAAGTTTTGAAGAAGCATCTACTAATGAGGTTTGGGTGCAAGATATGCAAGAAGAGATAGATTTCATTCACATGAATGATACATGGGAGCTTAAAGAGCTTCCACATGACAAGAAAACATTGGTACTAAATGGGTCTACAAGACTAAGTATAATAGCGTTGAAACTATTGAAAGATATTGTTAGAATTGTAAAACAAGCACAAAACCACGAGCCACGGGATCAAACAACAAACAAATACACCTCCCACGCAAGAGATTTGAAAATGATATATGCAATATTCCTCAACAAGAAAAAGCTACAAAAGCAAAGAGACTCAAGAAGATATGAAAGCTTGATAGATAATTACAATGAGGTTTGAGTGATTATAAGAGAAAAACCCTAAATGAGAAAGGGATCAAATCATGAAAAGTGTCAACATCACATGAGATGAGACATAATGATCTAATATTAACTCAACTAATAAAGGAAAAAAAGCTCTCCTAAGTTTAGCTTAAGTGCATGAGAATAAATTAAACTAATAATCAATTAAAGATTAATTAATTATTAGCTAATGCATGATAACTCTAACACCCCCCTTAAGATGAACTTAGGGAGTAGCTATAAACCCTAAAAAGGAATGCATGATGGTTCCTAACAAACAAGGCCATGTAAGGTACCCATGTACAAACAAATCTCTATAATGCGGAGAAATAGAGAAAACCTCATGGGAAAAACTCCACTCCAAAAAGAGACAAAAGCCAAGCGAAGGATTGAAGAAGCCTCCAAACAAGACAATGTTGTCCAAAAAGATAGGAACAAAGGATGAACAAAAAGAACACCACTGAAGCATGAAGAAGCTACAAACACTGTCAAAGAATGACTGTTGTAATGCCAAAACAAGAACCTCTACTAAAACATATGATGATTAGGATCAAGAAGACAAGAATATTTATGAGTGCCCCCAATGACACTACTTGAATCAAATGGAAAACAATGGAAAACACTTGTAACTTAAAAAGATATAGATGGGAAAGGTACCAAAAGTCTGAAGAATTGATCATGTGAAAATGGAAAGTTTCCTATGAAAATAGGAATGCAAGAGTGTCCATATGGTAAATTCTCCATCTCATTGAAATGCATGGGTAACCAACCATTGCATCTGCCTAGTACATATGAACAAATATTGTAAACATAGCTCACTCCAACATGAAACCAAAGAAGCATTAGCACCAATGGTAGAAACCCCCTCATAATTTCCTTGCGATTTTGAAAACAAATCAAATAAAAAATTAAAAAATTATTTAAAAGCCTTTTTTAAGGTGTCACAATTTTTTAGCTCGAAACTCTACCCCGTTTAAAAAAAAATGCACTAAAAAAGACCACCGTATGGCTGAGATATGGCCTTTGGGAGTTGAGGTACAAAACTAAAAAGCCCAACAGAGAGGGGTTGAGTAGGGAAAAAAAATGATCTCCGCCAAATTTGTCAAAAAACCACCAAAAATAGAGGTTTGTCAATTTTTAGAGGTGCTGGAAAAAATTCCTCCAAGTACAATGCATTTATTTTGCAAAAAATTTGCAAAACATAGATATGTTTTTATTTTTAAAGTTTAAAAAAAATTAAAAAAACTATTATATTTTTCAATTAAAAAATATATAAAAAACCATATTTTTTGGAAAAATATTTTAAAAAACCATATATTTTTGTTTTTTTATTTAAATATATAAAACAAATTATAAAAAAATTATATTAAAAAAGATTATTTTAAAGGGGGCTAGGGGGACCCACGCCACCTTGCACGAGGCCCAAGGGTTGTCGCTGCCTTGGGCAGCGGTGGTACCTTGGTACTCGGATGTAGGGGGTGGGTCCCAAGATACCTCCCCCCAAAAAATGTTTTTTTTTTAATATATATATATATATATTTAAAACAACTAAAAAAAACTGTGATGCCTTAAAAAAGGATTTTGAATAATTTTTAATTTTTTTATTTGGTTTTTTCAAAATCGTAGGAAAAAATATTGAAATATTTTTTTAATTTTTACCTCAATCTGTGTGTTGGGGAGGCTGTATGGCTACCCTGGCAAAAAGTTTTTTCCTCAGAAACTCTTGACACAGATTTTGGTGATTTGACAGGCGATCTTAAGGTTTTTGGGCCTTATGAGTGCAATGGTAATGTCCATTTTGGCTCAAAACGCACCAAAATTGCAGATACCCTTCAAATTCGGAAATAAAGCAACCACTTCAAACCCTCATAGATCTGGCGTCAAGAACCCAAATCAGGCGAAACAAAAAGCAATTCTAACTTTCTCAAAAACTCTAAATCCAATGGTGAGGTTCTTTTCATGCCAAAATGCACCAAAAATTCTTCCACCTCCAAAATTTGCAAAACAAACAAAGGGGATTCAGATTTGAAGCCTACAACCCTTGTTGAAGAAAATAAACCTCATAAATTGAGAAGGGGTTTCGCTAAATCCACACTTTGATACCATGTTAGAATTGTAAAAAAAACACAAAACCATGAGCCACAGGATCAAACAACAAACAAATAGAACTTCCACGCAAAAGATATACAAACAATTTATGCAATATTCCTCAACAAGAAAAAAATATAGAAGCAAGAGACTCTCAAGAAGATATGAAAGCTTGAGAGATAATTACAATGAGGGTTGAGTGCTTATAAGAGAAAAACCCTAAATGAGAAAGGGATCAGATCATGACAAGTGTCAACATCACATGAGATGAGACATAATGATCTAATATTAGCTCAACTAATAAAGGCATAAAATCACTCCTAAGTTTAGCTTAAGTGCATGAGAATAAATTAAACTAATAATCAATTAAATATTAATTAATTATTAGCTAATGTGTGACAACTCTAACATATACAAATCATTATTAGTTGCTAAGGGATTTACACAAAAGTATGGGATTGATTATGGAGAGACATTTGCACCAATTGCAAGACAAAAGACTATTAGAATGTTTATTGCACTAGAAACTCAAAAGAAATGGAGTATTCGTCACATGGATGTGGAAAGTTCCTTGTTGAATGGGTACTTAGAAGAGGAAATATATGTGGAATAACCACCAGGTTTTGAATTGCAAGGAAAAGAACATCAAGTCTACAAGTTGAAGAAGGATTTGTATTGCCTAAAGCAAGCACCAAGAGCTTGGTATGCTAGGATTGATGGATATTTTTAAGAGAATGGTTTCAAGAGAAGTAAGAGTGAACCTACCCTTTACTACAAATAAGAAGGTAATTATATTCTTATGGTCTATTTATATGTTGATGATATATTGTATATGGGTAGCGGTTCTAAAATGAAGGATGAGTTTAAATTTTCTACGATGAGTGAGTTTGAGATGAAAGATTTAAGTCTCATGCAATATTTTTTAGGAATGGAGTTTTATCAAAGTGAGGATGAAATTATTATTTGTCAAAAAAAGTATGCAAAATATACGTTGAAGAAATTCAATATGATTGATTATAAATCAATAACCACTCCAATTGTTCATGGAGTCATGTTGAGTAGAGATGATAGTGTTGAAATAGTTGATGAGACAACTTACAAAAGTATTGTTGGAAGCTTGGTGTTTCTAACCCACACAAGGCTTGATATTTCTTATTCAATTTCACTTGTTTCAAGGCATATGATAAAGCCATTTGAAATTCATATGAAGGAAACTAAAATAATTTTGAGGTATGTGAGAGAAAATCTAAATTTTGGCATTCATTAGTACATTTCTAAGAGTTTTGAATTGGTTGGATTTAGTGATTCTGATTGGGGAGGTAGTTTGGATGACCAAAATTCTATATTTGGTGACTAATTTTCCTTTGGTTGTATTTTAATTACTTGGAGATCAAAGAAGAAAAGCATATTTTCTCTTTCTTCTACAAAAGCAGAGTATGTTGCAGTCACCTCAGCAGGTACACAAGCATTATGTCTTAAAAAAATTAGAAGAAATTGGAGAGAAACAAATTCAACCTTCAGTAATTTTTTCGTGATAAAATGAGTGCCATCAAATTGGCCAAGAATCAATTACACCATAGTAGAATAAAACATTTTGATTTAAAATATCATTTTATTTGATATTAAGTGCAAAATATGGAAGTAGAACTAAATATTTCATCTCCCAAAACATTGACATTTCAAATTCTTTTTGCATCTCTTCATAAAATTTCTTACACATAGGTTCATTTCCTCCAAAGATAAGATCATCCACATATGAAACTACTATCAAGGTTTTGTCTCCCTCAATTTTGAAGTAAAGATTACTATCTGCGGTGCCTTTACCGAATCCTTGTTGTAATAAATATTTGTCCAAACTTGCATACCAAGATCTGAGAGCTTGCTTCAGTCCATATAGTGTGCTCTTCAATTTACATACTATATCTGGTTGCTCTGACAACTAACATCCTTCTGGTTGTTCCATGCAAACTTCTTCTTCTAGTTCACCATTCAGAAAAGTAGACTTCACATCCATTTGATAAACTTTAAAGTCCTTATGTGCTGCAAATGCCAAAAACATTCTAATAGCTTTCATCCTAGCCACATGATAAAATGTCTCCTCAAAGTCAATTCCTTCCACTTGTGAGTAACCCTTACACACAAGCCTTCCCTTGTTTCTTACTACTTCTCCATTCTCATTCAACTTGTTTCTGAATACCCACTTAGTTCCAATTATGTTCTTGTTTACCAGTCTAGGAACCAATTCTCAATTCTGATTTTTTCTATTTGTATAAGTTCTTCCATTTCCTTCATCCAATGTTCATCCTTGCATGTTTCACTCACTGTTTTAGGTTCAACTTTAGAAAGTAAACACATATTTACCTTAACTTCAACAACTTTGCTTCTTGTCAATACACATTTCCTTTTATCTCCAATGATTTAATATTTAGAATGATTCTTTTGCACATACTTAGGGGTCTTAGGGGTCTTCTGCGTAGCTTCTTCCTCTTCATTCCGCACTTCTTCATCATCAACTTTTTATTTTTCTATTTTGCAATTAGGTTCATCTAACACATATCTATCCACTACAATTGAATTCTACAAGTTTTCATCAACCTTAATATTTGCACTTTCAATAGTCTTTCTTAGCCTTTTTTCGTAACATCTATAAGCTTTGATTTTAATAGAATATCCAAGGAAGATATCTTCATCAGACCTTGCATCAAACTTTCCTAAAATTTCTTCTTCTCTTTTGATATAACATTTTCTTCCAAATACTATAAAGTACTTCACAATAGGAATCCTTCCATACCATAGATCATAGGGAGTCTTTGTATTGTTGGCTTTATCTTGAACTTTGTTAAGTATGTAAAAAATAACTCTACCCAACCTCAACTCTGATACCAAAAGTTGAAAAATGAGGTGTTTTCTTATGTGCATCATGATGCCATGGGATTGCTCAGTATCACGGTTCAGTGGGAGCATTTGGCAATGAAGTGGATTCTTGGTTGTAGGATGGTTTTTTTATTATGTCATGGTATAATCTTGATTATCAGGTTAGAGTTGTGGCATAATACATGTTATGATAATTATGATCATATCTAAAATTCCATATGCTTTTGACAAGTAATGGTTTGATTTTTATCTTGTTGCCATGTATAGCTCGGTATCACAGTTCAGTGGGAGCTTTGGTAGGATATAGTGATCTTCATGAAGAGGATGGTAGCCATGATGCCATGTGTGACTTGGTACCATGGTTCAGTGGGAGTTGTTGGCAGTGATGTGGATGCATCATTGGTAAGGTTATCTCCATGTGATTAGAGATATGGTTTCTTTGTTTAGAGTATATTTGTTATGGATGTCATGGTTTACTCTTGATATGCATTTAGAGTTTGGAATATTACATGGTTCTCTTGAGACTAGGATGTATAAGTACGTTATGATGCATGTGATCTCCTAGGGGGAGATGGTTAGATCATGGATGTCATGTTTATGTTCCTGATTCATGATTGGAGCTTTCACATTGATCTTGTGTAGTTCTCTTAAGTATTGGGTACATTAATCATTTGCTTGATTACTTCATGAAATTGTTGTGTTGCATTTGGAGTTTGGAATGGATTGGTTGGTTACGGGTCCTCATGGATACTTGGAGAAATAGGTGAGGCTGAAATTCTCTTATGGTAAGAGACTTTTATTGGAATGGTTATTTGTAAGAAAATTTTTTCAATAGAAAAGACCGAGGAGCCTACACCTTGGTTGAATGTGAATTCAACACACTTGGTAGTTTAGCATACCTCCAAAGAGGTGGTTTGGATATAGAGGCTTGGGAAAGGTATTAATTGAGAAAGTTAACACTTTAATTAATGTTATAGATTATCTTATGAAACCATACAAATAAGTTCTCTTGGTTTTAATCATTTGCTTGGAAGCTTCATAATTATGCAGGTTGCATTTGAAGTTAGCATGGTTTGATTAGTTGGTGCAAGAAGGCCATTGGCCTTGAGTCTTGTACTTGTTTTATTATTCCTTGTTTAGAATAATTGCAATGTATAATGTCAAGTGGGAGAATGTTGGAAATAGGATGCCGTTTAATTGCAAATCCTAAACATTAATTATTCCATGTATCTCCTATATTCTTGGGATGTGTTCAACAACACTACAATTAGGATGAGATTAATTATTTGGATGAAATAAATCATGAAATTGATATTTGTAGTTATTCCTAAATAATAAGAGCATGTGGGTGCACACATGGTAAGGTGATACTCACCTTGTGTTCAGTTAACTATACGGAGTAACATTTAACACTTCTGAATGCATGTAAAGATCCTAGGAGGTAGGATTTGATGTTTGCATGTTTGAAGTTCAGTTCAAATCAGTTCAATTCAATTCAATTCAATTCAGAATCAGTTCAGTTCAGTTTAGTTTAGTTTAGTTTAGTTCAATTCAGTTCAATTATGGTTTAGTTGCATGCATGTTGGTTATTTTGAGTTGCATGTAGTTAGATTTAGTTAACTTGGAATGCATGGCTAATAACATTGAGTTGTATGATAGATAACAGGGACTACCTCCAGTTAATAAGGGATGACCATTCTTTGGGAATGGTGTTGAGTAAATGTTTCAGTTAACAAGAAATCACTTGGAGATAACTTGGGTTCCCAAGATGCTATCTTGGAATTAACTCCAATGCGTGATAAGATATTTTTGAAGGCTCTGTTAAGTGGGACCCTCTTTTGGGCGCCATCTTTGAGGAAGAGATTTGTAATTATCACCAAAGTGAAGGATGAGTTGTAGCTTTAGTTTGGGATGCCCAAATAGGTAAAGCACATGTTATAAGCTTTGGTTTTCACGGTAGAACTCAACTTGAAGCAATATGGCAGACCTTTTCAAGGGCTTGAGCTTGTGCATTGGAATCATCACCATTTGGAGATTACAAGGTTGCATATTGTCTCTATATCTCATTCAAGTTGAAGAGAGTTTTCATAATTGTTATTGCAGGTGTGAAGAAGATTGGAAAAGACAGAAGAAGCATTCTCAAGCAAGAATTGGAGCTATTGTAATTTAGAGATTGAATAATAGAATAATTCTTGGTGGAGTTTTTTCTCGAAAGGGTTTCTCCATGGTACATCTTGTGTAATATTTCTAATATCCTGTCTAGTTCTTCTATCAACTTCTCTCTACATTCTACAATAGTAAAATGAATTAATCAAGATAATCACCCACAAATAATTTATGTAACAAAGAAAGAGCTTACTTAGATCAGCAATATTAAAGTTTTACAGAGTATTAAGCTAAGAAAACACCTCATTTTTCAACACATCAGACCTTGCATCAAACTTTCCTAAACTTTCTTCTTCTCTTTTGATATAACATTTTCTTCCAAATACTATAAAGTACTTCACAATAGGAATCCTTCCATACCATAGATCATAGGGAGCCTTTGTGTTGTTGGTTTTATCTTGAACTTTGTTAAGTATGTAAAAAATAGTATGAATAGCTTCTCTCCAGTAGACTTTTGGTATATTTTCCTCTTTCATCATAGTTCTAATAATCTCTTCAACCATCTAGTTTTTCCTTTCAACAACTCCATTATGTTGAGGAGTTATAGGGGAAAATAGATGCCTCTTTATTCTATGAGCTTCAAAAAACATGTTAGGCTCATTGGAGGTGAATTCACCATCTCTGTCAGACCTCAAACATTTTATTTTCAGATCCATTTTATTCTCAACCATAGCTTTAAATGCCTTGAATTTATCTAATGCATTATATTTCTCTCTAAGAAAAGTAATCCATGCCATTCTAGAATAATCATCAATTAAAAGCATAAAGTACATGTCACCTTGTAGAATTATCATGCTTGTAGGACCACAAAGATCTTTATGTACTAATTCCAGAAGTACGATATCAAATTGTTCTTTTCCCTTGAAGCTACTCCTTGTTTGTTTTCCAAATGGACAACTCTCACAAACAACATTGATAGATTTTGTGATTCTTGGTAGGTCTCTCACTGCATGAATTGAACTAGTTCTTACCAAATTATCAAAATTCATGTGA
Source organism: Sequoia sempervirens (assembly GCA_007258455.2). Taxonomy (NCBI): domain Eukaryota; kingdom Viridiplantae; phylum Streptophyta; class Pinopsida; order Cupressales; family Cupressaceae; genus Sequoia; species Sequoia sempervirens. The sequence goes on from VDFB02272387.1 coordinate 61,059, forward strand.
CATATCCTCTGGTGCCATAACCAATGTCACTAATATGAGACATAAAGCAATATCCATGAACACCCTTAAGCTAATAATTATTTCCATCTGTTCTCTTCCCAACAACAATGAAAGTTTGGGACCCTTTTCTGATCTCACATGTTTCATCCTTAAACATAAGATTGTATCCCTTGCTACACATTTTTCCAACACTCAAAGGGTTATTCCTTAAACCATTAACATAGTAAAAAATTATCAGTGTTATGCTTTCCATCAAATCTAATTGAACCTATTCCATAAATCTTAGCTCCCAAATCAGCTCCAAATTTAACTAGTCTTCTATCATATTTTTCAAGTAAATAACAAACTTACTCTTGTCTCTATTCATGTGATTAGAGTAGCCACTATCAACAACCCAATAATTCTTATCTTCTTTAACATAAAAAATAGATAGCAAAGTACCTTCAAATTTCTCCTTCTTCTCTGAATCACCTTCCTTCACACAACTTTTAGAGTTAGCATAACCAAATTCTTCTTTAATAACCAAGAAAAATCATCCATTTTCATCAAAGTCTCCATAGTTAGATTCATCATCAGAAATTCCAACATCTTCTCTCACATAGTAAGCTTTCTTAATCATTTTTCCTTTATTTTCCTTGTTCTTATTGTATATAGCTCTTTTTGGACATCTTAAAGCATAATTCCCTATCTCACCACAGCTAAAACATTTGAAAGGTAGTTTACGTTTGTACTTATCGATACCTTTCTTCATTCTTCTTACAAAGTTAGTTTCCACATCATCAAGATCTTCCTTATATGAATCTTCAACCTTTTATGATACTTCAACCTTGAAAGTAGTCTCTACAATTATACCCCTTTTCAAGCCTTTTTTTCTCATTTCAAAAGAAGTTAGTGTACCAATCATCTAATCTTTGGAATAAGTATCGAGATTTACAATTTCCTCAATATCAGATATCTTTTCAATATTAGCATCAGTAAGAGATTTGAGAACTTTCTTTACCACTTTAGATTCTTTGAATTGTGTACCAAGACCTCTCATTGCACTCACTAGCTCATCAATTCTCTGCATGTAGATTTTGATTGTTTCATCTTCAGACATATGCAGGGTCTCAAATTGTGCCTTCAAATTCTACAACTTTTCTTGTTTGATTTTTTCATCTCCTTCATAAATGCTTTCTAGCTTATCCCAAACCTCTTTAGTAGTCTTCAAACTCATAACTTTTACTAATTCAGTATTTGAAAGACTACTCACAATAATAAATATTTCCTTAGCATTAATCTCATGCGCCTTGATCTCTGCACTTGTACTTGGACCATTCAGAGATGGAGTATATGTATTCTGATAGGCCTTTTCAATATCAAATCCCTAAGCTGACAAATATCCTTCCATATTTGTCTTCCAAAATGCATAATTTGTGCCATAGAACCTAGGACATTCCAAAATAACCTTGTTCACCATCCTAAATCTACATCAACCAGTTAATCTCTTCTCCAAGGAACCTTTCTTTGATACCAATTATTGAATGAACAAGACAACTAAGAGAGGGGGTGAATTAGTTGTAGCAAATTAAACCTTCAAAACCCTCAATAGTAATCAGATCTACATGCATTCATTAAACCCTTATTCTGTTAGAGTGACTAAACATGAAATGTAGATAACAAGAATTGAAATAGAAACACCATACACAAGAGAACACCATATTTACGTAGAAAACCTAATGGTGGAAAACCACGGTGAGGATTAGATCACAACAGAATTAATTACAAAACCAGTGCAAGGGCTCATTGCTAGAATATGAAACACTTTACAAAAAGGCTCACAACCAAGGCTCACTACCATAGAAATAAATACATGAAAATAGAAGAAGAATGTTACACAGATAACACTTTATTAATGCAACAAGGAATCCACCACAATGCTCCAACAATCTGACAACCTTGCTTGAATGATTTTGGATGCCTTTAGCTCACTGCCTTCAAGAACCCTAACACTTGAAATTTGCACTAATTTTCTCAAATTCACATCACACACAACACTCACATCTATCTTGATTCACTTATTTCAATCCATCAACTCACAAAAACACCACACTTATTTATATTAACCTCAACCTCAAAAAAAACCTTCTCTAATGTTGGCAACTAGCCGTTATATATACAAATTCAAAATAGGTCGGCACCTAAGCATTCCCACAGTAGATAAGAATGAAGGAAACCTACATAAATCCTTAATTAGGACCCAAATATATCCCAACACACCTCAATAGACTTCTACAAGCTTCGTATGTAGTGTTAACACAAGATCGACCAATAACCATGCTAAACACCATAATCATTATGTACATGCTTCCTTAAGTCAATCTGAAATATATGGATGAAAAAATTCACTTGAACATAATCTAGAATAATCCACAAACTACTTGAGATTCATCCAAGCTCACACTATTCAAATACTTCAACTTAGAACAACTGGTAAACCTTATTCGCATATTGACAAATAAAACTCACTCTGTACAAAACCAAATCAAGTGAAACCTTGAATACAAAAAGATACAAAAATTATAAGAAACATCCAAAATATGCACAACCTGAAGCCAAACTGTGGAGAAACATTGAGCAAATACATTTCTCCCAAGCCACATAAAACATCACTAAAAAATTAGTTCACACACTGGTGAAATATCTCGCTCTGTACAATGATCCAAAAACCCAAATTTTGAATATAGCAACCTCTGACAACCATGAACAACATGTCATATCCACATAGGCATAATATCAATATAGAAGAAATGTGGAGCACAATACTAGAGTACACTATGAACATTTGCACAACACAGTTTACTTTGTTCATCAAATTTTCTAAAGAGCACTTGGAAACCAAGTACTAGATACATTATCTTGGCTCATTACTCCATTCCAACTCATCTTCAAATACTACAACAAAAATATATCTCCATGTGCTCACAACACTTCCTCAATATCTCAACTATTCATGCACAACCTGTATCAACTTGTTTTCCTCTTTTTCACAATTTTCTCAACATCCTTGACATCTTAACACACAGTTGACATCAATGACAACATCAGTCAGTAGAATTCATATTGACATGAATGAAAACATCATCATACTTGCAATAGTTCTCTAGATATTTCATACAAATATATTCCTCCAAATCCCTAAAAAGGAATGATGTCTTCACATCTATTTACTCAACCTCAAGATCATATGCTATAGCAAGGGACAATAGAAATCAAATGGATGTTAGCTTTTATATTAGGGATAAAATCACACCATAATCTATTCCTTCATCTTTGGAATAATGTTTCACAAAAATATCACCTTATACTTCTCAACACTATCATTAGACCCTATTTTATTTTAAATATCCATTTACATTCAAAAATATTTCATCCATTAGGAAAATATGCTAGACCTCATATTTGTTACTTTTGTTCAAAGAAAGAATCTCCTCATTCATGTCCAAATTTTAAAAATCTACATCATTCATACTTATTCAGAGGCTCATTAGTGTTACTAATCAAATTAAATCTCCAATTAGGACTAATATGTCTTATTGTTGTCTTTTTTGAGTGAACCTTCTTAATAATTGAAGTGGAGGTCTTATCTCTTATTTATAACTCGATAAAATATCCAAGTTATCTTCCTCGTCAATTCTTTCATGGGATTTTGATTCAAATGTCTTGATCTTTGGAGTTAGTTGAACCACATTTATTTCCATCTTTCTATGCAACAATACTATGGAAGAAAATTGAATTCTCTAAAGATAACACTTTTTCTATATAGAACTCTCTCAACCATAGGGTCCCAAAGCTTGTATCCTTTCACATCAATATCATATCTAATGAAGATATATTTTATATTCTTGTTCTCCAACTTCAACCACTTCTCCTTAGGAAAATGTTCATATGTACCACAACTAAACACTCAAAGATGTCTTAGTGAGGTGTTTTTTCCACTTTCATACCTCCATAGATTTCTTAGAAATAAGAACTGATGTACGAGACTTGTTAATTAAATAAAAATATATGGAAACCACTTCTCAAAAAAATTCCTAGTTGGCCTCATTGAGCATACTCCTATCCATCTCTATTAATGTCTTGCTTATTCTTTATGTAACTCCATCCTAGTGGGGGTATATAAATTTGTTTTAAATATATTTTTCTATTTCACAATCCTTACAAAATCTATCAAACAAAACTTACCACAATTACAAATCCTAAAAATATTAATCTTTCTACTATTATAACTTTTTACAAGATTTGTAAGCTCTTTAACATGATAGAAGACTTTATATCTACTTCTACGGGTACTGTTGCCCAATTTTCACCTATGAGCCCAATCAAGCAGGATGGGTCATGTTTTAGATGTTCATATGGGCCAAATGGACTTTTGCATTGAGGGTAGGTTATGCATCTGATGCCATTTCAAAAAGAGCTCATTTGAAAGGGATCACTCAGTCAGTTTGGCATAATGCATTTTGTTTATATATGTCTGTGTTGCCTATCGACAAGACCTTAGGGATGTCACAACGATTGGAATTCACATGCGGGTACCTATTGGCAGGACATTAATCATTGTTCTGATGACTAAGGGTTTCCCCATCGGCATGAAGGTCTTCTTCAAAATGAGGTCTTGGCGAGATCTTTATGTCTCACCGACTAGCAACAGAGGGATACACATATCGACAGGAGACTTTTCTTCGGGGAGAAGTCTCGACGAATTTTTCATGTCTTACCGACTTGCGCAGAACGAGCAAACAATTCGGAAAGAGTTGTGTCTTCGGTGTGTTGTCTTGCCGAACGCTTTGTGTCTTGCCAACCACTAATAAGGATATACATCTCGGTGAGAAAATTTTGCAACGGAGCGATGTCTTGGCGAGTGCATCTGGTCTCACCGACAAAGCACAAAAGGTTTCTTCCCTCGGTGTAAAGTCTCGCCAACTTGAGGGGGTCTTCCTGAAATGGTCTCAACTCGCCCAAGGGTTATCCCTTCATCATAATGTCTTGCCGACTATGAGAGGTCTCCCTAAAGTAAAATGAGCTCTCAGCGAAAAGAGGAGGCTTCAACGAAATGTCTCTGCAAAGGAAAGATGTCTCGCCAACATGAGGTAATATCGACAAAGATCTCGCTGATCCTCGGAGTCTCAGCGAATGGAGGCATCATCGAAAGGATCTCACCGAGAGAAGGATGGCTTCGAAAAAAGTCTCACCAACAAGGTGAACTCTTTCCAAAATAAAACGGCATCGGAAAAGCAAGTTTTCATCGCCATGAGGTCTCGGCAATTAGGAGAAGTCTCACCGAACGGATGCCTTCGGCGTATGTAAGAAGGCTTCGCTAGGAGGTCTTACCGAAGACGAAGGTCTCACCGACAATCATTCATGAGGCGGCGTTGGCAAAGGAAGCGAGCTTCGATGTGAGGTCTTGGCGACTAACGAAGGTCTTGCCGAATATTGTGGACAAGTGGTGGTCCCCCCCACAGAATGGTCTGAGCTCGCTAGGAGTTGAGGCTTTCGCCATGAGGTCCTGGTGACTAACTGAAGTCTTGCCGAAGTGGATTGGCTTTGGTATAGTGTTCTGAATTCAATGAGAAGTCTTCTTGATCGATGGAGGTCACGCCAAAGGGAATCTTGCATTGGGGAAAGAAGCTGAGTTCGCTATGAGGTCTCACCAACCAACGAATGTCTCCCCAACTTATAAAAAACCTTCCCCAACAATGAGATGAGTTCGCCGAGGGATATTTCCTTCAACATAAGGTCTTCCCGATAGCGATTGTCTTGGTGACAATAGAGGTGATATTGGTATAACTTTTGGGCTCGCTATGAACTCTCATCGACGGTTTCAAGCTATGTCGATAATCGCGGGAAGGTATAATCGCATCGGGGAGACACAATTAGTGTCTCATCGACATGTGATTCCACAAAGAGAGCTTTTGACCACACGAAGAATCTGTGGCATCTGATCAACCAATTAGAGGGAGCTAAAGGTGAGCCATGGCAGTCTGACCAGGAAGAGGAGGATTAATAGAATGAAAGGCAACATGTATCTGTTCTAAGCTTAGGAGCAATCAAAGCAGCTTGACAGGGAGGTTCAAAGATGGACACAAGGACCAGAAGTGCATACGGTAGCTAAAAAAGATTAGAAGGATTCTCCTGGGAACAACTCTTCACCGACATGGACATTAAGGATTCAATCGGACACAACATTAACTACGTGAAAAGATCTAAGGGAAGATTTTTTTGAACAAGGATATTTTTGTAAAGCCCAGAGGGGCCGACACACTTTTGTATATAAGGAATTTTTTCCTTCTTGTAAAAGATTTCTCCTGATGATTTTCTGAAGTCGGTGACTTCTACAGTCCTCTGTTAGATTAGCAGAATTCTGTAACTCATTTTGGAACATGTTATATAAAATTTACCTTGATTACCATTGATGGTTCATTTTTTGCCTTCTGGTTCTTGTGAAGTATTGTGCATTTTTAAGTGATTCATCAAGCTACTTAGTGAAATATTTCTTTTCCTTATAGCTTTGTTTCATGTTAGCATGCCCTTCTTTGCAAAAGTGGTATCATGTAGGTTATAAACTATGTTTACTCAATTGCACATGAGCTTTTAATTTGTGAAAGTCTATTTTTCCTTCTTGAAAGTGTGTACATGTTGAACCTGTTTGTATACATAATCCATAAAATCTTGTTGTGCAGCCCCATCTCCATCATCAGTATTCAAGTGTAACTCAAGTATCTCATTGTTCCTATTAGTTCGGTGTATCACCATAGTATTTAGTTTTATTTTTATGCACTCCTTCTCCCTTTCCCTTTACAAAATCAGTAGTTTAGGTGATACCAAAGGAAGTCGGCCTTCTCTGGATGTTGACCTCTATCTATAAGTGATCCACAGCTTTGGAGGTCTTCCCATGTTACACTGAGGTGTTGAACACTAGGTTCAAAAAGGGTGCAATTTCAGTTGATAACAGTTTCTAGCACGCCCGGGTGGGACTGTCGAGCAGACAGTTTGAAAATTACATGTCTATTATTGGTTTTTGATATGCAACCAGTAAGATTCAGGTATTTCTGAGGTTAACATAAGCATATCATGGTGACTCTGTGTACCAGTGCATCATTGAGGAATTTAAAATACTGAGAGATTTTGTGTCTACCTCAGTATCATTCAGCCTTTGGAGGCAGTTTGAATAACAAATGGTGACTTTGAGCTCAAATCTTCTAGTTTCCTAAGCAAAAGTCTTGGTATGTCTCAAAATAATCTGTTAATTCTGAGTTTTCAGCTCTTTAACTAAAAAGATGTCAAATATTTATGAAGATGCTTACTATTACCCTCCATATCATGAGTATGTGGCTCCTACACATCCATACCTAAACATATTGGACTTTCTCCAACAGATTGACCATACGTTGTGGGATCTCAGTCACGGTCTTCACAATATGAAGATTAACGATGTTAGTAAAGTGCTTGCATGTCTATCTAAGATGTTGGTTGATATCAAGATGCAATAGGGTACCATTATGCAACAACAAGAAATGGCTGAGCAAGTCTACTTTTATGATCAAGAAAGAGTGGAAAAAAGAATCCAATTCGAGGGAGACCTTAAACATAAAATAGATGCTAAGGAAGAACAAATGAAGATGCTCTCTGCTCAAGTGCAGAACACTCAAGCTTACTTAGATTATCAATGCCAACTAATGGAGGAGTTTCAAAAGAGGCAACTTGAGGGGAGTTTCAAGGAGCAGAGTGTTGCATCCAAGGAAGAGCAACCCATTGATCTAGAAAACTTACTCCTGTGGGAAAGGATTAAAAAGGTGAATCCTTTACATCTAGCTATAAAGTGTCATCAATTGCAGCAGCAAAGTATTGAACAGCTAGAAGACATAGAACAATTTGGGCAGTTGTCAATTGATGACAGTCAGCAAAGCAACAATAGCACATGTGAAGATGATGTTGAATCAAATCCATTGTTGAACCCCTTAGATTTTGATTCATTTGAAAAAATTTATGATGTTGTTTATAAGATGACTGGCAATAGAATCTAGGAGTTTCCAGTTAAGGAGCTTCACTTGCAGACAGAGGTTGCCCAAGTTTCTCTGGAAAATGAGCCACATGAAGAAGAACAATTGGTTTATTTGTTTGACCAATTACCTAGTTATGCTGAGCAAGCTGAAGAGAGCATGTAGGTTCCTGATTTACCAGTTGATTTGGAACAACTAGAGAATATTGTTGAATTGTTCGATGAACTTCCTCAATTTGTTGATAAAGATGAAGATCTCACATGCATGATAGAGTCTATTCCTGGTATGGAGCAACTAAATGATAAAATTCATCTAGATTTAATGCAAAATTATGAGTTAGATGATATCATAGAGGCTTTTTGTTCTAACATAGATGATGAGCTAGTATCATATGAAAGGGAAGCATGTGATCAACCCATTCAAGTCAGTGAGACTGTTGAAAAAGCTATAGAGGATAACGCCTTGCATCCTATGAACTAATTTGAGGAGCTGCCCCACTTTGTTGAGGATGAGCTATATTTTGTCATTGACAAAGAGTATAAGGAACCACAGTTTGAAGATTTGTTTTCAGTTATCCAACAAGGATATAAGCTCCTTAGTCAAGAAGATCAAATAGTAGTAGCCAATGAACAACTTGCATATTACCTCCAATCAGCATCTTTTGAAGGAAAAGATGAAGTCTTTAGAGATCAACAAGAGGCAAACAATGAAAGTTCAAGCTTTTCCCTTACCAAAGGTTGTCCAATCAGGTACCTAGCTCAAACGGAGTCCAATACAACACCAAGGACCAACCTTGTACCTGCACATGAAGGTACAACGAAAGAAGATATCCAGGATGCACTGATAACCAAAAAAGAGTATGTTCAGCTCACTTGTCCTCCTTTGGTTGATAATACGTATGGTCTATCTAGTGAGGTAAGTGAGCTTGTTCGCCTCTTTCAAGAAGCAGTGCATCATTTGGTTAAACATTTTTCTGTGTATCATTTTTACTTAGTTGTCCTTAAGCATGCCAGTCATTATACTTTGAAAAGAAAGGGTAGCTATTTCAATCATCCTGTAAATGGTTTTATTTGACCAATTTCTTACTGGTTAGTGTAGGGTAGGTTTAGTAGCAATTTTTTCAATTCCCTAAGTGTTGTTCCAGCACAGTTAAATAGTTTCACTTCAGTAGCTTCCTATTTTCAATAAGTCTCCAAGTGATCTGTTTCTTGAGATACTAATGCGTTTGAGCCATGTACAAAGCTGATGTTTTAAGTCAACCTATGAGTTATCAAATGACTCCATGGCCAATGGACAAGTTTTGGCTACTGGTTTTCCATGTTTAGCAGGCAAACATCTATCAAAGGTCGCCAGAAATGTTGCCCAATTTTCACCTATGAGCTCAATCAAGAAGGATGGGTTATGCTTTAGATGTTTATAAGGGCCAAATGGACTTTTGCATTGAGGGTTAGGTTATGCATCTGATGCCATTTCACAAAGAGCTCATTTGAAAGGGATCACTCAGTCAATTTGGCATAATCCATTTTGTTTATATACGTCTGTGTTGCCTATCGGCAAGACCTCAAGGATGTCATAGTGATTGGAATTCACATGCGGGTACCTATCGGTAGGACATTAATCATTGTTCCAATGACTAAGGGTTTCCCCATCGGCATGAAGGTCTTCTTTGGAATGAGGTCTTGGCGAGATCTTTATGTCTCACCGACCGGCAACAGAGGGATACACATATCGACAAGAGACTTTTCTTTGGGGAGAAGCCTGGTCCCTTTCAGTTCCACCGACGGCGCTGGAATGAGAAAAACACTTTCTAAGTGTGCGAGTTGTGGTCTTCGTGTGCCGTCTTGCGTATCGCTTTGTGGTCTTTGGCTAACCACCACGGCGATATAATCTTGCGAGTAGTAAATTTTGCAGCCGAGAGATACGTCTTGGCTTAGTGCATCCGGGTCGCCGAAGCCAGCACAAAAGGCTTTTCCCTTGGTAAGTCCTCCCACCGACTTGAAGGGGTCTTCCCGAAATGGTCTCAGCTTGCCCAAGGGTTATCCCTTCATCATAATGTCTTGCCGACTATGAGAGGTCTCCTTGAAGTAAAATGAGCTCTCGGAAAAAAGAAGAGACTTCGCCAAAATGTTTCGGTGAAGGAAAGATGTCTCGCCCATTACGGAGGTAATATTGAGAAGGTATCAACGATCCATCAAGTTCCTGAAGGGAGGCCATAGAGCGATTCAGCCGCAGTAGAAGGATGGCTTTTGTGGTGCGTCACCAACAAGATGAACTCTTGCCAAAATAAAATGACATTGGCAAAGCAAAAGTTTTCATCACCATGAGTTCTGATGTTCATAGGGAGAAGTTCCAAAGGATGCCTTCAAAGATATGTGTAAGCTGGCTTCGCTAGAGTATTAATTGACTAAGGTCTTGCCAACAATCGCTCATGAGGTGGCGCCGACAAAGTGCCGAAGCCATGTGGAAAGGTCTTTGGTGACTAATGAAGATCTTGTGCCGACTTTCTGATGTGGTCATGGTGGTCCCCCGCCGAATGGTCCGAGCTCATTGAGTTGAGAGGCTACTAGAGGTCCAAATACTCAATTGAAGTATCGCTTAAAGTGGATGGGTCGGCAAGATAGCAAGTGTTTTGCAATTCACCGAAGTCTTCCGACTCCATGGAGGTCACAATCAAGGGAATGTTGAGCTTGGGAAAGAAGTCGAAGTTCGCTATGAGGTCTCAACAACCAACCAATGTCACCTTGATTCTATAAAACCTTTCCCAACAAAATAGATGAGTTTCTCGAGGATATTGCCTTCTCGCAAAAGGTCTTCCCGAAGGACATTGGTCTTGATGACCACACAAAGGTGATATACATTATCAAGAGTTCCTTGGGCTCGCAACCCCTACCGGGATGGTTTCCGCTGCCGTAATAATCATAGGAAGGTATGATTGGAATATGCTCAATCCATCGACATGGAACTCCCGACAGAAAAGTCACTGCGGAAATTATTCATGTTGGCCAACTAATCAAGCCGCAAACTCATCTAAAATGATCATCATGTCACCAGGATAGAGTTGATAGTCTTGCTAAATGAAGTCTATCACTGTAACTAGGAGCATTCGGCGTGACCTTTTGTCGAATGGAGTTCTTTGGGCGAAAATTTGATCTTATCGAGCTAGCTCACGGGTGTCGAGGAGAAGTCCTAGCGAATGGTGAATGTCTCACCGATAGCATATAGCTATCAAGCACACAAGATCTCGGAGAGACTTCGAGAATGGAAAGTCTCCGCCGACGGCGGAGGTTTCGTGAGATGTCCCAAAGATGAAGAAAGGTCTTCAAGGGAGAATTGCTCTCTATCGGTGACAAAAGACAACCGGTATAAGGTCTTTACGGCTTTATAAGTCTCAATCGACTTTGGGAACTTCTCGCATGGTTATGCCGTATCGGTATGAGGTCTTGCTAAAAGGCCAATAAGTTCGGTTAACCTGTAGCGATATGGGTGCTCAGCGCGAAAGGTCTCGGCGAAAGGATCTAAGCCCGCCTTAATTCGTAAGAACGAAGTCAGTTTAGTGGAAGTCTCGAAAGTATAGTCGTTCTACCGATCGCCGATGTCGTGAAACTCGCTGGAGAGACCCGAATTTAAACCTTTGTGGAGAATAAAGAGTTCCGTCATGGCAAAGAAAAATGATATGTTTTGTGAAGCATTGGGGTAAACGCCTTGGGTTGATAGAAATCGAAAATGGTTATTGGTAGATTCAAATCACTCATGTACCCATTATAACGCCTTGTCGACTCAGCGGAAGCTTTGGTGGTGATATACTTATGAAGATATCTTTAGGGAGACGGGAGACATCGCGGCAATCTCACCGATATCCCAACAAAGTTCGATCACCTTGACCCATGTGACTGATCCTATGCGGCATCCCATCGATCGCAAATCTGCAGCTGCATTTTCAAATGGATGATGGTTGGATTTTTGCATCAGTTGCAACACTGGAGAAAAATTTCATGCAAGGAAAAATCTGAAAATGCATGGAAACTTTCTTCGATGGAGCATTGGTGGATAAGAATGAACAAAAGGCAAAAATTAGAATGATGAGCTCGATTACATTTGAACCTTTTTGACGACAGCTAGTTTCGGCCTGCACTTTGATATGTTTCCAAATGTCGCCGTACCGACGTTAGAAAAATAGCGCATTATTAAACGCCTAATCGTAATTCGGCGAGTTGTCGCTTTCAAAAAAAATGGTCTTCAAAATGTATCAGCGGCTTTAAAGGATCGCATTATGACGAAATTAGAATTAAGTGAGTGAATCAAATTGATGAGATATTTTCTGTAACTAGATGAACAGTGAATGTAGCTACTATGAACTAATACCAAAGAGATGTATCTCTTATTGTATGTAATTGTTGTTACTGTAATACAAAGAGATTCAGTTTGGTGTGGTGGGTTTTTTCCCGAAAGGGTTTCCCATGTAAATCTGTTGTTCATTGTATTTTGAGTATCTTCTCTGTAACTATAAATCTTTCATGTGTGTCTTAATTGGATTGTAATTAGAAAAATAAAAGTAATACCGTATGCATCTCTGGTTTTGATGCTATTAGGAAAGTTGCTTCCATATCATTGCTTTCCCTGCGGAATTTATGATTCGGTATACAATTAATACGTGATTCCATAGAGAGAGCTACCGAATCTATGTGGCATCTGATCAACCAATCAGAGGGAGCAAAAGTTGAGCCGTGGCAGTATGACCAGGAAGAGGAGGATTAATAGAATGAAATGCAACATGTATCTATTTTGAGCTTAGGAGCATTCAAAGCAATTCGATAGGGAGGTTCGAAGATGGACACGAGGACCAGAAGTGAATGTGGTAGCTGCAAAAGATCAGAAGGATTCTACTGGGAATGACTCTTCACCAACATGGACATCAAGGATTCAATTGGACACAACATTAACTACGTGAAAAGATCTAAGGGAAGATTTTTTTGAACACGGATATTTTTGTAAAGCCCATAGGGGTTGACACACTTTTGTATATAAGGAATTTTTTCCTTCTTGTAAAAGAGTTCTCCTGATGCTTTTCTAAAGTTGGTGACTTCTACAGTCCTCTCTTGGATTAGCAGAATTCTATAACTCATTTTGCAACATGTTAGATAAAATTTACCTTGATTACCATTGATGGTTCATTTTTTGCCTTATGGTTCTTGTGAAGTATTATGCATTTTTAAGTGATTCATCAAGCTACTTAGTGAAATCTTTCTTTTCCTTATAGCTTTATTTCATGTTAGCATGCCCTTCTTTGCAAAAGTGGTATCATGTAGGTTATAAATTGTGTTTACTCAATTGCACATGACATTTTAATTTGTGAAAGTCTGTTTTTCCTTCTTGAAAGTGTGTGCATGTCGAACCTGTTTGTATACATAATCCACAGAATCTTGTTGTGCAACCCCATCTCCATCATTAGTATTCAAGTCTAACTTGAGTATCTCATTGTTCCTGTCAGTTCGGTGTATCACCATAGTATTTTATTTTATTTTTATGCACTCCTTCTCCCTTTCCCCTTACAGAATCAGTAGTTTAGCTGATACCATAGGAAGCCGGCCTTCTCCAGAGGTTGACCTTTGTCTATAAGTGATCCACAGCTTTGGAGGTCTTCCCATGTTACACTGAGGTGTTGAACACCAGGTTCAACAAGGGTGCAATTTCAGTTGACAATAATTTCTGGCACGCCCGGTGGGACTGTTGACCAGACAATTTGAAAATTACACGTCTATTATTGGTTTTTGATATGCAACCAGTAAGATTCATGCCTTTCTGAGGTTAACATTAGCATATCATGGCAACTTCGTGTACTAGTGCATCATTGAGGAATTCAAAATACTGAGAGATTTGGTGTCTACCTTAGTATCATTCAGCCTTTGGAGGCAGTTTGAATAACAAATGGTGACTCTGAGCTCAAATCTTCTAGTTTCGTAAGCACAAGTCTTGGTATGTCTCAAAATAATCTATTAATTCTAAGTTTTCCGCTATTTGACTAAAAAGATGTTGAATATTTATGAAGATGCTTACTATTACCCTCCATATCATGAGTATGTGGCTCCTACACATCCATACCTAAACATATTGGACTTTCTCCAACATATTGACCATACGTTGTGGGATCTCAGTCAAGGTCTTCACAATATGAAGATTAATGATGTTAGTAAAGTGCTTGCATGTCTATCTAAGATGTTGGTTGATATCAAGATGCAACAGGGTACCATTATGCAACAACAAGAAATGGCTGAGCAAGTCTACTTTTATGATCAAGAAAGAGTGGCAAAAAGAATCCAGTTCGAGGGAGACCTTAAACAGGAAATAGATGCTAAGGAAGAACAAATGAAGATGCTCTCTGCTCAAGTGCGGAACACTCAAGCTTATTCAGATTATCAGCACCAACTAATGGAGTTTCAAAAGAGGCAACTTGAGGGGAGTTTCAAGGAGAAAAGTGTTGCAGCCAAGGAAGAGCAACCCATTGATCTAGACAACTTACTCCTGTGGGAAAGGATTAAAAAGGTGAATCCTTTACATCTAGCTATAAAGTGTCATCAATTGTAGCAGCAAAGTATTGAACAACTAGAAGACATCGAACAATTTGGGCAGTTGTCGATTGATGACATTTAACAAAGCGACAATAGCACATGTGAAGACGATGTTGAATCAAATCCATTGTTGAACCCCTTAGATTTTGATTCATTTGAAAAAATTTCTGATGCTATTTATAAGATGACTGGAAGCAGAATCCAGGAGTTTCTAGTTAAGGAGCTTCACTTGCAGACAAAGGTTGCCCAAGTTTCTCTAGAAAATGAGCCACATGAAGAAGAAAAATTGGTTTATTTGTTTGACCAACTACCTGGTTATGTTGAGCAAGCTGAAGAGAGCATGCAGGTTCCTTATTTACTAGTTGATTTGGAACAGCCAGAGAATATTGTTGACTTGTTCGATGAACTTCCTCAATTTGTTGATAAAGATGAAGATCTCACATGCATGATAGAATCTATGCCTGGTATGGAGCAACTAAATGATAAAATTCATCTAGATTTAATGCAAAATTATGAGTTAGATGATATCATAGAGGTTTTTTGTTATAACATAGATGATGAGCTAGTATTATATGAAAGGGAAGCATGTGATCAACCCATTCAAGTCAGTGAGACTGTTGAAAAAGCTATAGAGGATAATTTCTTGCAGCCTATGAACTTATTTGAGGAGCTGCCCCACTTTGTTGAGGAGGAGCTATATTTTGTCATTGACAAAGAGCATAAGGAACCACCGTTTGAAGATTTGTTTTTAGTTATCCAATAGGGATATCAGCTCCTTAGTCAAGAAGATCAAACTGTAGTAGCTAATGATCAACCTGCATATTACCTCCAATCAGCATCTTTTCAAGGAGAAGATGAAGTCTTTAGAGATCAACAAGAGGCCAGCAAGGAAAGTTCAAGCTTTTCCCTTACCAGAGGTTGTCTAATCAGGTACCTAGCTTAGACAGAGTCCAATACAACACCAAGGACCAACCCTGTACCTACACATGAAGGTACAACGAAAGAAGATATCTAGGATGCACTGATAATCAAACAAGAGTATGTTCTACTCACCTGTCCTCCTTTGGTTGATAATACATATGGTCTATCTAGTGAGGTAAGTGAGCTTGTTCACCTCTTTCAAGAGGCAGTGCATCGTCTGGTTAAACATTTTTCTGTGTATCATTTTTACTTAGCTGTCCTTAAGGATGCCAATCATTATACTTTGAAAAGAAAGGGCAGCTATTTCAGTCATCCTGTAAATGGTTTTATTTGACCAATTTCTTTTTGGTTAGTGTAGGGTAGGTTTAATTGCAATTTTTTCAATTCCCTAAGTGTTGTTCCAGCACAGTTAAATAGTTTCACTTCAGTAGCTTCATGTTTTCAATAAGTCTCCAAGTGATCTGTTTCTTGAGATACTAATGCATTTGAGCCATGTACAAAGCTGATGTTTTAAGTCAACCTATGAGTTATCAAATGACTCCATGCCCAATGGACAAGTTTTGGCTACTGGTTTTCCATGTTTAGCAAGCAAACATCTAGCAAAGGTCGCCAAAAATGTTGCCCAATTTTCACCTACGAGCTCAATCAGGAAGGATGGGTTATGTTTCAGATGTTCTTAAGGGACAAATGGAATTTTGCATTCAAGGTTAGGTTATGCATCTAATGCCATTTCACAAAGAGCTCATTTGAAAGGGATCACTCAGTTAGTTTGGCATAATCCATTTTGTTTATATATGTCTGTGTTGCCTATCGGCAAGACCTCAAGGATGTCACAGTGATTGGAATTCACATGCGGGTACCTATCAGTAGGACATTAATCATTGTTCCAGCGACTAAGGGTTTCCCCATCAACATGAAGGTCTTCTTCGGAATGAGGTCTTGACGAGATCTTTATGTCTCACCGACCGGCGACAGAGGGATACACATATCGACATGAGACTTTTCTTCCGGGAGAAGTCTCGGTGAATTCTTCATGTGTTAGCGACTTGCGCAGAATGATAAAACACTTCAGCAAGAGTTGTGTCTTCGGTGTGTTGTCTTGCCGACCACCAATAAGGATATACATCTCCGTGAGAAAATTTTATAGCGGAGAGATTTCTTGGTGAGTGCATCTGGTCTCGCCGACAAAGCACAAAAGGTTTCTTCCCTCGGTGTAAATTCTCACTGACTTGAGGGAGTATTCCTGAAATGGTCTCAGCTCGCCCAAGGGTTATCCCTTCGTCATAATGTCCTTCCGACTATGAGAGGTCTCCCTGAAGTAAAATGAGCTCTTAGCGAAAAGAGGAGGCTTCAGCGAAATGTCTCAGTGAAGGACATATGTCTCGCCGACATGAGGTAATATCGATGAAGGTCTCGCCGATCCATCAGAGTCTCAGCGAAGGGAGGCATCATCAAAAGTATCTCACCGAGAGAAGGATGGCTTCAGAAAAAGTCTCACCAACAAGGTGAACTCTTGCCGAAATAAAACGGCATCAGCAAAGCAAGTTTTCATCGCCATGAGGTCTCGGTGATTAGGAGAAGTCTCACCGAAAGGATGCCTTCGGCATATGTAAGCGGGCTTCGCTAGGAGGTCTTACCGAAGATGAAGGTCTTGCCGACAATTGTTCATGAGGCGGCGTCGGCAAAGGTAGCGAGCTTCAATGTGAGGTCCTAGCGACTAATGAAGGTCTTGTTGACTATTTTGGACAAGTGGTGGTCCCCCCCACGGAATGGTCTGAGCTTTCCAGGAGTTGAGGCTTTCGCCATGAGGTCCTAGCGACTAACTGAAGCGTCACCGAAGTGGATTGGCTTCAGTATAATGTTGTGAATTCAATGAGAAGTATTCCCGACTGATGGAGGTCATGCCGAAGGGAATTTTTAGCTCAAGGAAAGAAGCTGAGTTCGCTATGAAGTCTCACCGACCAACGAATGTTTCCCCGACTTATAAAAAACCTTCCCCAACAATGAGATGAGTTTTCTTAGGGATATTTCCTTTGGAAAAAGGTCTTCCCGATAGCGACTGTCTTGGTGACCATAGAGGAAATATCAGTATGACTTTTGGGCTCTCTATGAACTCTCATTGATGGTTTCAAGCTATGTCGATAATCGCGGGAAGGTATAATCGCATCGGGGAGACACGATTAGTGTCTCACCGACATGTGATTCCATAGAGAGAGCTTTTGACCTCCCGAAGAATCTATGTGGCATTTGATCAACCAATCAAATGGAGCTAAAGGTGAGCCATGGCAGTTTGACTAGGAAGAGGAGGATTAATAGAATGAAAGGAAACATGTATCTATTCTGAGCTCAGTAGAATTCAAAGTAGCTCAACAGGGAGGTTCAAAGATGGACACAAGGACTAGAAGTGAATGCAGTAGCTACAAAAGATCAGAAGGATTCTCCTGGGAATGACTTTTCACTGACATGGATAACAAGGATTCAATCGGACACAACATTAACTACGTGAAAAGATCTAAGGGCAGATTTCTATGAACCCGGATATTTTTGTAAAGC
Source organism: Sequoia sempervirens (assembly GCA_007258455.2). Lineage (NCBI taxonomy): Eukaryota > Viridiplantae > Streptophyta > Pinopsida > Cupressales > Cupressaceae > Sequoia > Sequoia sempervirens. The sequence goes on from VDFB02272387.1 coordinate 79,138, forward strand.
CCAGAGGGGCTGACACACTTTTGTATATGTCATTTTTTCCTTCTTGTAAAAGAGTTCTCCTAATGCTTTTCTGAAGTCTGTGACTTCTACAATCCTCTCTTGGATTAGCAGAATTTTGTAACTCATTTTGGAACATGTTATATAAAATTTACCTTGATTACCATTGATGGTTCATTTTTTTCCTTCTGGTTCTTGTGAAGTATTGTGCATTTTTAAGTGATTCATCAAGCTACTTAGTGAAATCTTTCTTTTCCTTATAGCTTTGATTCATGTTAGCATGCCCTTCTTTGCAAAAGTGGTATCATGTAGGTTATAAACTATGTTTACTCAATTGTACACGAGCTTTTAATTTGTGAAAGTTTGTTTTTCCTTCTTGAAAGTGTGTGCACGTCGAACCTGTTTGTATACATAATCCATAGAATCTTGTTGTGAAGCCCCATCTCCATCATTAGTATTCAAGTGTAACTCGAGTATCTCATTGTTCCTGTCAGTTCGGTGTATCACCATAGTATTTAGTTTTATTTTTATCCACTCTTTCTCCCTTTTCTTTTACAAAAATTAGTAGTTTAGGTGACACCAAAGGAAGCCGACCTTCTCTAGAGGTTGACCTCTATCTATAAGTGACCCATAGCTTTGGAGGTCTTCCCATGTTACACTGAGGTGTTGAACACCAGGTTCAACAAAGGTGCAATTTCAGTTGATAATAGGTACATACCCATTTCCTAATATAATCATTGTAGTGTAGAAAAATGTATCCCTTTACATTTTCACACTTTTTTGGACCCTCCATGCTAAAATTAGGCTTCTTTATGCCTTATTTGGTCCTATTTTGCATCCAGAAGCCTTATTTAATGCATCTTTCCAAGGATAATCTAGACATGTATCTAATGACCAATCATAATTTAATGTTTCTGGGTTGTGTGTCTTAGGCTTAGTGATTTGGTATTCATATGCCACCTTGGGCATATGGGTACCTCCTAAGTTTTGGGGCGTAAACCTAAATTTGGCATAGAACTTAACTTTTCTTGAAATGTGTGTCCCTAGCTTAGCCTACTGGGACTCATATGCCCCAACTGGTGTATGAGTCCCACTTAGCTTGAACATATTTTGAATTCAAACTTTTGGAGGGATTTTATTCTCTTAGATCTGATGTCGGCTTGTAGTGTTGTAATTTTGGGAAATTTGGCATAAACAAGTATAAATACAAGATTATTTCACATATTTTCTCATAACAAGATCTAGCAACTTTTATGAGAAAATATTCTAGCAAATTTATGATCACAAGAGCATTCAAGAGCTGATTATCAAGTATTTTAGAGAATCAATTCAAAAATCAAGCATCATGTCAAAGTCATCATGCATCATGTTTTTTTTTAGCTAACAAATTTGTGATGTAAGTTCTTATGATTCAAGAAAGCATTCAAGTCAAGATCCATATCATTCAATCAAGATTCAAGATCTACATTCATGCTAGCCATTTCATACAATATTGCAGCCTTTTTTCCAAGGGTTTGGTGAGTTGCAACATAGCATATTGTTCATTCAACATTCCTTCATTCTATTTGATTTCATTTAAAGTTTTGATTACCAAAATGGGGTTTGACCAAGGAAAACCCCTATCCACTAACAACACAACATTTTTCTCTCCTCTACATGTATGATTACAGATCTATGTGTTTTGGACTTGAAGATCCTTTGAAGACTAAGTTGCAAGATTGAAGAAATTTATCAAAATTGTCACAAAGTTGTCATCTTCACGGAAAGTCACCTATAGGTCAAAATTCAGAGTTTCAGACTCAGAGATCGGAAGAGAGAGAAGCTAAAAAATATCACTAGAGGATATCAAATTTTAAAATCAACCTTGATACTAGGACTAAATTGCCACTTGTGGCGTATGATTCCTAGTATACTAGTTTTCAAACATTTTATGTAGATCCTGGTTTACAGTTATAGATTCTAATTTCAACCCTAAACCCTAAACTAGGACTAAATCACCCAGTCTAGTGTATAAGTCCCAGTGAGCATCAAAAGTCAAAATTTCAAGATTTCATATCTTGTTTCAAGCATCTTTAGTTTTCCAGGTGCCCCTATGTTCATTGTCAGTTCACTATTCTGATTTTTAGTTTAATATTCTAGGTTACATAGCTAGATTTGCAAATCATTTACATTTCTTTCTTTCCAATCCTTTTCTTGGTGGTGAACCCCCTTTTTTGTCTTTAATCACACCCAAGGAAATCTCCCTAGTATCCCATCCCTCAATTGAGTTTCTTGATTGAGGGATCTCTAGGGTTCCTTAAATGAACTAGAGTGAAATAGGGCCTTGCCCCTAGGTTCCATCTCCCAAAAGGTAGGAACCCCTACTCCCTATTTTTGAGAGTTCATTTTGGTGAACCTAGCCTTCAGACACCTTATTTTATGATTTGGAGTGCATCATAGTCCTAGATCTAGCTTACATTAACCTTGTATTAGGTGTTGCATTAGTCAATTTGTATCTAGGGCTTCTAAATCTCACATTAGTGAAAGTGCATATAGGTTGCATTTTTGCATCTTGCATCATTTAATTTCATTTGAAATCTATAATTACATGTAGTCTAGACAGCATACAAACCAGAAACCTTAACATTCACTTATAATTTGTTGAAATTAGTGTCAAAACCCTTATCTAGGACTCATACACCCCTTTGGGTGGCTTAGTCCTATTACAAGTTGTTTTACATAATTTTTGGAAATTTTGTGTTGTGTTTTTTTCAACATTTGAACCCTTAAAAAACCGTAATTGGGACTCATACACCCCTCTGGGTGATTGTCCTATGTCAAACCTGTTATCAACTAGGATTGTACCCTAGCTAAGCCTAGACTTAGTTAATCCTATTGAAACATTAGAATATCTTCAGGTTGTGGGTACCCTATAGTGAATATAGACCTCTAGATTATGGGTTGGTTCACCCTTTGATTTTCTAAAGAAACTAATGATTATGTAGGAAAAGAGATAAAAGGGTTTTAAAATGAATGGAAAAACTAAACATGAAAGGATGGTGATGCATCTAGATGACTATGAAAATGCAATTTGATTCACAAGTACCCCTCAATATATCTTCTTTGCATAACCTAATTTGAACAACTAAAACACATAAATGGTTCACACAAAGGCTTGAAAAATTTATCCTCTTTGAAAGAAAATCAATGTTTTCACAACTAGAAAGATAAAAACTAATCTTTTGCATGATGTATGACCTATGATATTGAACTGAAAATGTATACATAAAATTATGAATGAGATAGAAAAAATAAAGGTTTCAGATTTAAACACAATAAATTTCTATCAAATCATACATAAAATATGACACCTAAAATCTAGAAGGAAAATACTTGATTCTTTATTGAAAGGTGAAAGGAATCCTTTTGCAAAAAAAAAAAAAGCTGAAAAAATAATGTTGAAACAACTATTGAATCAACACTCTAAGAAAATTGAGCTAGAAGACATTTCTCCTTCTCTACAATGGACAGAAGAGTTGAAAGCAAGAACTGAGAAAAAACATGTCTTTTCTCCTATATACAAAAAATAGTCTCCAAGTGCAAAGAGATGGCACTTGCAGTTAATTGCATCTAAAAATATCTCCTAGAATCTCTCCCATGAGTAGATATGAAAAGCCCCACAAAGAGGAGTCAAAACTGAAGCAACTTGAGCAAAAATAGGCTCAAACTCCCTCTTACAATTAGCTTGACCAAGTTGGACCCTGAAATCACTCCATCAACTAAAAATTAGACTCAAAAAGCTCTCGTTGAACTCCACTTCTGATTTTTGCATGATTTTGACATGAAGTTAATCAATTTGAACAAATAATAAAGTAATCAATGATGAGTTACTTTACTAGGTGTTGTGGATTTGCTCAACTTTTGCATTTTCATGACAAATAATAAAGTAATTTATAAACCATTACTTTATTACTTTCTTACATTTTCTATTTTCATTTAAACTCATACAAAATCAAGGGGGGCGGCCTTATATTTGACCTTACATATTATGCTAAAGGAGACTAAGACATATGTAATTCAAAGGCATTGCATTAGTTTATGAAGGGAAATATTTAAAACAAAGGAAAAAAGCCTTTTGCTCCATCAACAAAAAATAGGGTTAGAGAAACCCTAAAAGACAAAACCTATGACATTTCTTCATTTCACCTTCATTTTGCAATCTTCATTCACAGTTGCTCTGTTGGTTTAGGAGCTTCCATGCTAGGGTTTGAACTTTAATGGACATTTCTGGAGCTTTTGTCGACTCTTCCTTTTAGACACATGCTTGGCCATGTGGTATGTTCCATTTCCTACTTTCCCAATGATGCATTTCTCTCAAAAATTGTGAAGGAAAATCTATACTTCTATTTATTTGTCACAAAGAATGATAAAAGAGATTTTTCACTCTTCATTTTCACTTTGCATTTTAAAATTTCTATAAGAAAAGATAAAAATTTTGCATCTCCTTTGAAATTTTTGGATATGTTGACTATATATACCCTTATTTGTAGGTCGTGACTTCTATAAGATGTTTTTAAAAGACCATGGTCACAAGATTTAACTATAGGAATAGGTTGTGATTTAGTTAAAAATGATTCTTCTCTTTTGGATAACTCAAGTGCTCAGCCCTTTGAGAAGCATTGTACCTTACTGTATATGCAAATTTATTTGAGGCTTCTTTTTTCAAGCTTCTAGGTATTTTCTTATGTCATGATTTCCATTTATTCTCTGCCTGTGACAAAAAGGGAACTCCCTCTATGCTTGAGGGTTTCCACCTTATTATGGCCAAGGGTTTGATCGAGCTTTCTTGAGGGCTCTTCATGTTTCTGGATCTACTACTCGGCCATGGCTCCATTGTTTGAGAATTCTACCATGGAACACTACAATATCACTATGGATTGACCTCTATAAATGTCACTGCATTTTAGGATAAAATTTACAAAGAATAGTAGTAGAAACATGACTTCCTCAAGACTCTATTCACTATGCTATGACAGTCTTGTGATTTTCCTCTCCATTTGAGATGATTGGCATAACATCTTTGAGTACTGTCTCTTATTGCCTATGAGTATTATCATATTTTTATAGCTTTAAACACAACCATAAGTTGTCCTTTTCTAACCTCTCGATGCTATAACTTGGCTTTGAAGACTATATTTTTATGCATGATATCTTTTGCACCTTGAAATGGTTATGTGATTGTGATCATGCATTTATAAGAATGTGATAAGCATGAAAGGAATGTTGCATATATATGACTGTCCTTGTCTTTATGTTATTTTTTTCCTTCTTTAGTCTCATAACTATCATGCTTGTGATTGTCATCAAGCAATATTCCCTTATGAATTTATTTTGACTGTGTATGCATTATTAAGAATGTCATTTTCTACATTGGGAAGTCATATCAGACCTTGTTCTCTTTATGGTGACTAGATTGTTTGCATGGTCTTTGCTTATGTTGGTGGATGCCATTGGTCATAAACACTATCCCTTGTATGTGAACCTTGCATGTCATCTATTGTCCTTTGTTAATAGACTATCCTACTTTTGAAACAATATTCATAGTATTTATGCACTGTGTTATCCCATAATAGTGATAATAGAGTGAAATGATTAAATCTTGGCATGTATGTTTCTGGTGCCTCCATTGATGATATGTTGCTTTGTAAGCATAATGTATTCATTGATAGATGATATGCTTCTTTAGAAACTTGTAGTGACTGTGATAATTGAAGTCAATTCCATTGATTAAAATATACTTCATATCCCCTCTAAAAATTCAAGAGAGCAACATGTTGGGCTCAACCCTTGTGGGAGCCCATTTTTCTCCACATGTTGTGATTTCAAACCATGAAAACATAGAATATCAAATGAACCTATACCTACACAGTGAACAAACATGTTAGCAAAACAATGAAGTTGAAAGCTTCCAATGATGCATTAATTCTTCTATTCTTGAATGTTTGTGAAATCTGCATATCTAATCAAATGATTTATATGAGTATATTATATATCTATTGATGTATGCATATGAAGAGAAATTTGATCCTAAGATCTAACACAATACATTCATCCCTTGTAGGTATTTCTGGAGTGATAATGGAAGGAGCTAGAGCTGGAGCAACTGAAACTGAAGACACAACTGACAACTTCATGATTCGTCATTCAGGAAATGATAGATCAAACTTCCTTTCATGTTAATTACTTCTTCAGTTGTATAGTTTATTCTTTATGTTTCATTTCATCATGTATTTCTTGAAGTTACTCCCATGGCTTATGTGGGACATCATATTTTGTACAATTAATAAAACAACGATTCTTTTATGCAAATTGTGTAATATTTTCTATTGTAAAACATTTGCATAATACTTCATTTGAAGACATCTTTTGTGCAATGACAAAACATTAGTAGAAATTTGTATGTATCTTTCTTCTTTAGCTGCAAATACTTGCTTCAACTCTACCTGATTGATTTGTAAGCAAAAATTAGGTAACAAGATCTAAAATTTTATTTTACAGCATTAAAAACCTTTTTTATGTGCTTCTGTTTGCTAGTGTTAGATATCTAATTTAGTTTACTTAGTTTTTATTTCATTCATTTAAATATATCTAGCTTACTTTAGTTCATTTCGTGCATTTCTTATTTCCAAAATTTGATTTACAACATTTCATTTTTAGATTGTTGCATAATGTAATCAACAAATTACCTTATTTAGAATCTAAAAATTGCATTGCATTTCATCATGGATATGTTCTTTGGTAAGCTTTGGATATCTTTGAAATCATTAGTAGATGTGTCAAGTTATGCTTTTGGAAATGATCCTAATGAAATTGAACTCACTCATGCTCACTCAAATCCTAATGAATGTCCTCGTAATGTTCAAATCATTGGAGAAGATGATGACAACACGAAAAACTTCATAAACGATTTCCTTAACAACCTTGAGACCAATCCATCCTTTTATCCTTCTATAAAAAAACCAACACAACTTGAGATGTTTGGTCATTTACACCTTGAGACTGATACACAAACTGAGCCTAATCCCCCTATAATAGGTGATCCTAGCACCTCTAATCAAACAAACATTCAACCATCCTATGTTAACAAAGTAACCAACACATCAATCAATCTAGAAGAGAGATATGGGAAAGGCTTCACGATCTTAAGTAAACAAGGATGTGATACAACAAGTGAGCATGAAATTCATCAAATCCTAGAGAAAATACCAATTGAATATGCCAAAGGGATAGGATATCAAGATCCTCCCCTTGACATAAGTTTCCTCCTTCCTAAACAACAACCAATGTCTCATAGCAATGATAAGTGTGATCAATGACATGTAGTATAGGTTAACTACACCCAATCCATACAAATTCGAGGCATATTTAACCCACTAAGCATCAATCCCAATAAGATCATTCATTGTAAACAAATACAAAGAAGCTATTAAAACTAACATTCTAAATCATGAAAGCTTGACAAACCTCTAATCTAAGACATTGAAACTTATCCTATTGGGGGAGTGGTGTCGCATTGATGTGGAATGGCGACCCTTTCCCAATCCCTTGGATAATGAGCTTGTTATGATTGATTCTATTGAAGATAATCGACAAAATCGATGAAATATGTGTGATGAAACATGATTTAAAGCTAAATTAACATGATGCAAGCTATTTTAACATGATGTATTCTAAGATGATTGATATGGGTATATGCAAATCTTCTCTAAAAGAAGTTTAAGCTAAAAAAGATTCAAAACCTAATTACACAATACTAAATGGATGCATTTATGTTAACATGGAAGCCATTAATGGAAGCTAAGCTAATATGCAAGTAAATAAAACTAAAATAATGTAAAATGTGAGTGCAAGTGAGTGTTTTTAACAGCATAAGTTTGATATTTAAAAGATGGATCCATTTGTCTCCAAATAGTGACCTATTTATAGGAAAGCAAATGAGAAATAGATGGTTGAGATCAAAAAGGTTAATCAATGGTCAAGGATGTAAGAAGTTGGAGGCATGGATGATGGATTCTCATCAACAAATGAGAATCAATATTAATATTTAATCAAGGGTTCACCTTTGTCCAAACAAACACACTTTCAACTTTCCCAAGAGGTCACAAGTTAACTTGCACATAAAGTTTTGTAGGTTTGTTACAAAGGAGAATATTCCTTTTCTTCAAATGAGTGAAGAAAGAGAATATTCTTTGGAATATTCTCATGCATGAGGGAAATAGACATTTAGCAAATTAAAACAAAGTTTTAATGTGCAAAAGGGGAAGGAATATTCCATGGGAATATTCCTATTGGAGGAATGTGCAAAGGAGGAATATTCCCTTAGAATATTCCATTGCAAGTGGGGGGAATTAGATGAATTAGGTAATTTCATAATTAAATAAGGTTTTAATTATGAAAATTAGGGGAATTTCATGATATTCATTAAATAAAGTGATTTAATGAAAAAGGGGAAAGTGGGATGATATTTAATTAAATAACTTAGGGTTATTTAATTAAATAAGAAGAATCGGGGATTTAAATTAAATAACTTGATGTATTTAATTTAATAAGATGAAATGTTAGAATGAAAGGGGGTGAATTAACCCAATTAGATTAATTAGATCAATAGATGAATATGATGACATTAATTAAATAGCTAGGAAAATTTAATTAATTAAGTGAAAAGAGGATGGGTTTTAGGAGGAAATGATGTTAGTTAGCCAATATGATCCATATAGACATTTTTAAGTGTCTAGAATAAGGATAATAGGATCATCTTAGGTCCTCCTCATCATCATCTAACTCAAAAATTTGGTGAATCTAGCAAGCAATGAAGGCCTTACAAACTAAAGAAACTAAAGTTCCCTTGTCCCATGTATGCAACTGAAAGAACCTTACACATAATTCTAAGTCAAGGACTTATAGCATTACCACCCATGAAAGAACATTCAAAACCATATCCTAAGAATGAAAAAATTCCACATTTTCGATACCATAGAGTTCTTGGACATTGTACTGATGAGTTTCATGCTTTAAAATAAATATTTAAAAAGTTTGATATCATAGAAATAATCCCTTAAAGCATGTCCTTTCACTCCTTGCCATGTAATAGTTTTAGGATCATAATATTCTCACTATTACATGCTCTTTCTCATCACATTCCTTGGCTCATTCTTGTCTTGCACACAGTGGGGGAAAGAATTAGATAGCCTTGTCCTAGTTTGGCACTTTTTGTTGTCCCTTTGGCTAGTTGTCTGCCTTCCATATATTAATATGAACAAGATTGGGATGTGGATGACCTACTATAGCTTTACTCGCATGTGCCTTACTAGTCTTATCTTTATTTTCTTTTTCATGTTATGTGTGTAATGTGATATCCTCATATTGTTCTATTTGGTACCTCTCACTTTATGACATTCCTCTATTTGTACCTACATTCTTCTCTATGTCGTAAACATTTATCTTTTTCATTTTTCTTGTGTTTTCCTTTTGGGGATGACATAAGGCATCGAGACATTTAGGTCTCTTCCATGTTGACCCAAAATATTTTTCTTTGTTTTTGCTCTCTTTTTGTCATTATTCTTGCTCCATGAGTATTTGGGGAATGATGATAATTCTGAGCTCTCTAAAAATATGGTAGCAAAGACATACTGACCTCAAATTCATGGATCCCTTATGTGATTTTTGGGATTTCATTTTGGGGGAAACCCCTTTTCATGACATGCTCTATTTGGAAACATATGACTTGGCATAGGGATTTCTAAATAAGCTCTCATGTCCTCTTTATTGTTAGCATTTATCATTTTGTACTTAAAATTAATTGCTCACAGCATGGTGTTTAGCAATTTCTTTAAAGTGGGGGCATACATTGTCATTATTCTTTTGCATATTACAACTTATTTTTCATCATTTAGTCTTTTTACTTCATGTGATGCATCTTTTTCTTTGTGGTGACATTGGGCATGATGTCCCTCAAGAGCGTGATCTCTCTTAGCATATTATATTCCTCTTAGTGGCTTGATGTGACACACTGCATCCCCTAAGTTGTGAATATTCTATTCTTTAACTGGTCCTCTCTTGGAGACATTAGGAATGATGTTCCCTAAGTTAAGACCTTACATGAACTAAGCAAAAATCCATTGAATGTACCTTACACTATTTTGCATTTACAATAATTGTTATATGGCCACCTTGCATAACACACTTTGCTTTCCTATGGAGCCATCTTGTTTGTTCATGGGTATCAAGCATACAAAGTTTTGCTTGCCTCATGAATCCTGTTGTTCATGTCATGTGGTGCCTTATCAAAGTTATCAAGAGGTATAGCTTTGGTATGGTTAACATACAAGAGCTAAAATTAGGCATGACTTTCCCATATCCACTTGTTTGTTTGTGTGAGTGCATACCAACCATGTGTGTATGCGTATTGTTGAGGGCTCACCTAGTGGATGGCTTGAGGTTCCACTAGCCCTTGTGAGTGTGCATTGGTTTGCATAGTGGAAATTGTGTTCCAATTGTAAACATTTTGGAAAAATAGCTTAGATCTGATCCACATTGCGTTGGAAAAATGGTTGAAGCTTGATCCACCCCTTTTGTTTTTCCTTTCTTATGTCTTTGGTAGTGTATGCTTGTATCTTTTTGTTATTTCATACATTATTCATATGTGTGTTCTTTTGTTCTTATGTTGGTTTTCCATAGGATCTTGATCTTGGGGGCTTGCACAACCCTCTTGATCGTTCTCATCCTATCTCACTAGAATTGGTACACTTGGACCCCTCTTGATGTGAATTTTTCTACTTTAGTGTGAGTATGAAGAAAGTTCCTCCTATCACTAAAGTGGGGGCTAAATTTAGTGTAGAAAGATGTATCCATTTACATTTTCATACTTTTTTGAGCCCTCCCTACTAAAATATTTGGGTTTCTTTATGCCTTATTTGGTCTTATTTTGCATCCACAAGCCTTATTTAATGCATCTTTCTAAGGATAATCCTGAAACATATCTAATGACCAATCATAATTTAATGTTTTTGAGTTGTGTGTCTCAGATTTAATGATCTAGGACTCATATGCCGCCTTGGGCATATGGGTCCCACCTAAGTTTCGGGGCATAAACTTGAAATTGGCATAAAACTTAACTTTTCTTGAAATTTGTGTCCCAAGCTTAGCCTATTGGGACTCATACGCCCCAACTGGTGTCTGAGTCTTTCTTAGTTTGGACCTATTTTGAATTCAAATTCTTGGCAGGATTTTATTCTCCTAGATATGAAGTTGGCTTGCAGTGTTGTAATTTCGAGAAATTTGGCATAAACAAGTATAAATAAAAGGTTATTTCATATGTTTTCTCCTAACCAAATTTAGCAACTTTTATGAACAAGTATTCTAGAAAATTTATGATCACAAGAGCATTCAAGAGTTGATTATCAAGTTTTTTGGAGAATCAGTTCAAGAAGCAAGCATCATGTCAAAGTCATCATGCATCATGTTTGTTTTTTATATAACATTTGTGATGTAGGTTCTTATGATTCAAGCAAGCATTCAAGTCAAGATCCATATCACTCAATCAAGATTCAAGATATACAAACATGCTATTCATGTTTCATACAAGATTATAGCCTTTTTTACAAGGGTTTGGTGAGTTGAAACATAACATATTGTTCATTTATAATTCCTTCATTCTATTTGATTTCATTTCAAGGTTTGATTACCAAAATGGGGTTTGACCAAGGAAAACTCCTATCCACTAAAAAAAAAATCTCTCCTCTACATGTGTTATTGCAAATCTAGGTGTTTTGGACTTGAAGATCCTTTGAAGACTAAGTTGCAAGATTGAAGAAAGTTCTCAAAATTTTCAGAAAGTTGTCAAAATTTTAATAAAGTTGTCATCTTCATGAAAAGTCACCTATAGGTCAGAATTCAGAGTTTCAAACTCGGAGATCAAAAGAGAGAGAAGCTACAAAATATCGCTAGAGGATATCAGAGTTTAAGATCAACCTTGATATTGGGACTAAATCACTACTTGTGGCATATGAGTCCCAGTATACCAGTTGCAAATTATGGTTTCAACCCAAACCCCTAAATTGGGAATAAATCACCCAGTCTGGCATATGAGTCCTAGTGAGCATCAAAATTCATAATTTTATGATTACATATCTTGTTTCAAGAATCTTTAGTTTTCTAGGTTCCCCTTTGTTCATTATTAGTTCACTATTCTGATTTTCAATTTAATATTCTAGGTTACATAGCTAGATTTGTATATCATTTACATTTCTTTCTTTCCAAGCCTTTGCTTGGTGGTGAACCCCCTTTTTTGTCTTTAATCACACAAAATAAAATATCCCTAGTATCCCATCCATCAATTGAGTTTCTTGATTGAGGGATCTCTCGGGTTCCTTGAATGAACTAGAGTAAAATAGGCCCTTTGCCCCTAGGTTCCATCTCCCAAAAGGTAGGAACCCCTATTCCCTATTTCTAAGTGTTCAATCATTAAGGAAAGGAACATAATATATAGATTTGTAAATTTAAGGAACATTAACAAGAACAAGTACATCATAATGGATAAATCTAACACCTTAAAATATTTATGAGAACTATAGTAAAACTAAATAGACTTTTTTCATGTACATAATGTTTGCATAAATAAAATTCAATATTATAATCATTTAACCCATTAATAAGGATTTTATTTATTGAGGTCCTTAATCTTTTCTCACCTATGTGACCTATACTTTAATGTTATAACATTGTTTACCCTATTGGTAGCTTAGTTTTCAAAGCATGAACACCCATGGATACCTAGAAAGAACAACCATCAATTTTTTTTTTTAAATACATCTTTTTGTTGGTTCCAATGGTGAAGGTAAGGATTTTGTAGATCTCTTTACTATACCTGAATTGAATAGTTCTATTACATTGAACCATACAAAAAATGTAGCTAAAAAAAAGTGCAAATATAAACACCCTTAGAAAGAACCATATCTCCTTTGACCATATATCCTATGGCCATCTTACACCCACCACTTGAGAAGAAAACATATACACCTGCATATTTTAGTTTAATTATAGAAATAAGGTTTTGTTTCAAACTAGGATATGTTGCACATCATTGATCCCCTTCACTCATCCATAAATAAATAAAATTAGGACTCTACCATGGAAAATAATATTTAGATTGGAATCATATCCAAGATATTCCTTACCAACATCATATTCATGTTATTTTGTAATCCAACCTTGATGTGAGGTCATGTGGAAAGAGGAACCAAAGTCCATCAACCATGCACCTTCTATTAAATGAGTAGCTAAGGACTCACAAAAATATCACCTTCATTAGGTGGGAGGATCTCTTAGACTCTTCATTAGAATCTATTTTTTCTCCTCCTTTAAGTATCTTCTTATATATCTAGCTTTGTCATAGTTCCAATATTTCATCTTGAAATTACTTGGAGATTTGGATCTCCCACAGGTTTTAGATCTAGTCTCATCTTGCTTCTTGTCCGTATTTATTTTTTACTTGTATCTTTCAAAAACTACTAGGGCTTCCCTAGTCTTGAATGAAAAAATTATTGTGCATTTATTTATAATTAAAATATGTAACTATGTCTATCTTCAACTAGGTTGTCATGATCCAATGACCATAACTAAGTGGTCCTATGAATCTAGAAAATAATATAGAAAAATCATACACCAATCCTCCTCCATGTCCATTCCCATAGATTTAAACTAGGTAATTACCATATTCAAGGCATTTACATGTTTGACCAAAGACTTGCCACCCTCCATCTTGAGGGTATACAACTTATCTCTCAAGAAACTATTATTCACTAGGGATTTAAATTGATACATTTCTCCAAGATTATTCAAAGGGTTGTTGTGGTATTTTATTTATACACATTTAGCAATACTAAATTAGCCGATGCAGATCTAATGAGACTTTTTATTTTTATATCTTTCTTATCTAAATCATCTTGTGATGTAGTTATGGGTTTGGATCTAGATTGTATAACCCATATATCTTGGTCTATGAGCACATCCTCCATCTTGATATTCCACGACTTAAATTTTGTGCCTAATAACTTCTCCATCTCTATCCTTAATTTGGTTTTCATCTCCTCCTAAACTAAGATCAAAACCCTCCCTACACAAACTCCTACTCAAGTAAAGGTTAGTAGAAAAACACTCTAAGTCTAACACCTAGAATACGAGTTGATCAATCTCTGATACCAAATTAAAGGAAGCAATGTACGTGAAAATAATTCTTAGACTATAATTTTGAGAGTATTGTGTAATTTTAATCTTTTAATAATTATATAAAAGAAGAAACATATAGAAACGTAAAATAAATAATATATTCAATAACGTAGTTATATGTGGGGAAAACCCTTTTAGGAGAAAATCCAACTCCAAAGAAGCCCAATGTATTATTTAGTGAACAAAATAGTTACAATGCAATTGTAGAGAAAGCCTTCATATGATTATCACCAATAAGAGATCTATAGGAATTTTGATAGCTTAGCAAGATTTCTAAACTCTCACACAACCTCCATATCAAGAACCTAATATAGGAGATACAATACATGAAACTATAAAATGATAATTATAAAATCATGAGCTAAAGCAACCCAAAAGTGGTGCCTAAATCAATATATTTGAAATCCAACACCTAAATCTCAAGATGATTCAACATTCTAAAAATAACATATTCCTTCCACTTGTCATAACCTCATTATAATCCACTTGCCAAATTGGGTGCTCCATTTTCTTTCCATTATCTCCAATCAAATATTTCTTATAGTGTTTTATATCATGCACCATAAGTTGGTCAACAATTGTAACTCCCCCTTTATATCTCTTTTATGTGTCCAACATGTTTTTATATTTCCTATAAAAAGTTTTACATGCCATAAATTTAATCTATGGGGCTAATTGGGACATTTAAAAAAATAGAACTTGAAGAGACCTACATAATTGCCATATCCCCTTTTTTGAGAAATCAACTAAAGGACAAAATTCGGGAATATTACTACACATCATATCCAAAGATCATGGAAAAAGGATTTATACTAGGTATATTTCACCATCAGGAGGTCACCAACCCAAGCTCAATGTACTAAAGCAAAATCACTTCTGAGGATTCCTCTACATTCCTCAATAGGATCACATTTCAACTTATGATTTGGAACATAACATCTACGATGACACTTGCACATCACATCCAAATCTCAAGAGGAATAGATAGGTACCAGAAAGATATTGCTATCAAAAGATAATTGTGCGAGACAATGTGCACCTACTTCAACAAGTATAATAGATAGGACATGCACTTTTTGGCCAAATTTGACATTGAAATCAACATTTTTCACCAGATCTTCATTTTCTCACACCTATAGAAGCTAAACCATTAATAATTTGAAGATGAAGCAAACGAGCTATTTGTGAGATTTTGTTGTATATTCTAAATATATTTAAAAAAAAAATTAAAAAAACTGTGAATCCTTTTATGTAATGTTTAATAACTTATTTTTTCTACTAAACAACATTTTTGAAAAGTGATGTTTACTGTGTAACACATAATTTTTTTTATAAAAAGGATACAATTCTAATTTTTAAAATAAAATTTTTTCACACCAATATCTCTAGCATGGATATTTTTCATAATTTTTTGTTGCATATTTTTATTTTTATTTTCTAAGTCAGAGTAATTATAATTTGGGCAGAGGTGTATTGTGTATGACATAACTTTTTTGTATGCATTTGAACTAAGTTATTCTTTTTTTGTTGGAATAAGGACATCAATACCTAGGGGACATGTAATTTTTAGAATTTTTTTCTCTATTTTCCTATTTTTTTGTATGTGTGAACAAAGACCTTGATGTTCATGAAAAACCTACATTCACAAGAAATAAAAGGTAAATATAATAATCAAATTAAATACATTTAAAATTATACTTTTTGGGAAGCTTATAATAAGGGATACATACTTGCAAAACATAAATTTTACATGAATTCATTTGATCCCCCAAATGGTAAATTAAAAGTGGGCTTTTATCAACATTTTGATAGGTGTAGAGGAGACTCCATTATAAGTATGGTTTAAAGCTAGTGAGGTTCTATCCAAGGGGGTTTGGTCTAAGAGAGTTTGATCAAACCATCTTTAATTAAAATCATTTAAATGGAACATTTCTAGGGTTAAATCATTATATTTTCTAAAAATATGTGATTTTAGGAAAAAATCAAGATGTGCCAGAAAGTGTAACCCATTATTATGGCAACACCTAGACAACATGCACCTACTTCAATAGGTATAATAGATAGGACATCTATAGATCGTACGACACAAATTATGGAGCATCAAGATGAAGAGAAGGGACTAGGAAGGCTCATGAATAGGTCCAAAAGACCACACATTACTCATAAAGGCATCTCCTTTGGTCTCAAGGCTGACCTAGTGTAGCATGTTGAAATTCAAATTTTGGGCTCAAGGCCGACCTATTCCTTGAGATAAATTGTTAGCATATAAATGTATGGAGTCAATTATTGTAATACGTATGGATGGTTATGACACTTTCTAGAAATTTATGTTATAATTACTTCCATGGATGAAAACCCATAGGATTTGTGTTCTTTGGACGAAAACCTAGCGGTCACTAGGATCAGAGGATGAAACCCCTTTGGTTCTCAAGGGAATTCTCATTTAGATATTGCATCTGTGTTTCAAGGAATTTGTAAGGAAGTCATTAGTGTGTTTGTTGGTTTGTTATAGCATTGTTCATCATTCTGGATCAATATTTGAATTTGAATTTTTCATATCTTATATGTGGATGTAATTTTGAATCACATCAATATAACAAAGGTTTTAGATTGTTTTATGACTGAAAATTTTGGTGTTTTTCATTAGATCTATCTAGATATTTTTTATGATATAATATTCAAGTAAGGGACATTAAAGTGGTATCAGAGCATGATTCTACCAACCTATAGGGTTTTTCTAATGACTGATGATTCCAAGTGATAGAGCCATCAAATACCTAAGGTGGGAGAAAAGGAAGTTCCTTGTGGCAAGTCTAGATTCAAAAGAGGAAATCATGTCTAAAGAAGGAAGGAAAAAGTCAAAAGAGGATGAGGAGAAAGATAAATTCTTTGTGACTATAGATAAACTAGCAATGAGCACGGAACAATTATAACCTCACAACAAAATAAGAAGTGTACAGAAGATAATATAGCAGAAGGAAGCACCTCTAGCTAGAAGAAATCAGTGCACATCTCAAAGAAAACTAAAGCCATTTTCCTACCAAATAATGAATAAGAAGAAGAAGCTACCCCTATTATCTCGACTAAGAGGTCCCCAATTCTAGTGGTTGAAAAATGGTATGAGGATTATGTCGAACAATATGATGCATTCAAAGCAACTATTCCATTTGAAAAAATTATTGAGATTCATGAAAAAGAGCAAAGGAGGAGAGAACAAGAGAATAATAGAAGGGAGCTCAAGAGCAAGATCCATAAACTTTCAACCCCTACTTTTGATGGAATTGAAATAATCTCAATGAGGGCAAGGCTTAGCTGCAAAAATTGCAAATCTATTTCACAGTAAATCCAATGAAGGAAAAACATGTTATTCAACTTGCAATCCTACATATTGAGGGGAATGCTTATGAATGGTAGTATCATGGCACAATTACACAAGGACTTGATAAGATAAGTACTTTTAAATATTTCAATCAAAAGGTTCTTGATAGGTTTGAGAATAAATATTAGGAAGAATATTTCAAGGAGCTTTCCAAAATCATTTGAACAAAATGCCACAATCATTGAGTATGTAGAAGAATTTCAAAATATTATGGTTACTGACATATCAAAAAAGAGAATCATCTATCTTTTCCTTGAAGGACTTGAGAAACCCTTAAACAGGTTTGTCAAATCTTTTGCTCCATCAATCTTGTAGGAGGCTATTAGAAGGAGTCTATAGCTTGAACCCTCCATTCTCAAGAAAAATTTGGCACATCAACCCAAATTTACTACTCCATGGCAGCAAAGAGGTGGGTTTCAAAAAAAGAGTTTTCATACACCAGTACTATTGGGAAAATGTGTCTCAACCTTGCAATTATATGTGGTTTATTATTGATAGGATGTATATATATTTATATATATGTTTCCTAGTTACATCGATAGGTGTATAAAATGGAAACGCAGAGTGAAATGTGAGCATGTTAACTTTTTTAGGAAACTTCTAGAATGGTCGACATACATTAAATAAAGGATATATTGTAAATCTAGACCATTTATTATTAGTTTTTAGATCTAATGGCAGATATTTTGTTGGCATGTCTTGCCCTAGAATGTAACTCTATTTTATGAGGGTATTGTATTATGACTGCAATAGAGTGATTGTGATGATTTTTGAGAGTCTGATAGTGGTCATGTTCTCTCTTGATCTTTGAGTGGTGATACTCCTATGAGAAGCTTGATCTACAAGTATATTGTAATCTTTGTGATTTACTTAATAATATATTGGGCGACTTTTGGAGTGTGGGGTTTTTCAGGCCTGACAGGGTTTTCCCCATGTAAATCACTGTGCCATAGTATGCATGATATTTATGTTTATTTCTGTTTAAGTTTTTGTAAATATTAAATATCCATAAAATTTTTGCATTATTCTCCTCTCAAGATTAGTGTAGGAAGTTATTTTGCTACCTTAGCTTCCTTACAAGTGGTATCAGAGCTTGATCACCTTTGGTTTCAATTGTGGGTTGTTGGGTTTTTTGAACTAATCTAGATTTGAGTGGGAGCTTGTGTAGAAGACACTTTGTGATCTTGTTGTGGTAATTTTTAGATGGAAAGTTCATCAGGGAGAATAGAGGTGGAGAAATTTTCTGGAAATAATTTTGAGATGTGGAAGCTAAAGATGGAGGATCTATTGATATATCAAGATCTATGGGATGTTGTTGATGAGAATGTTTCAAGCCCCATAGATCCTACTCAGGTTGCACAATATGATGTTATGGACCATAAAGCCAAGGGTATAATTAGATTGTGCTTGGAAAACTCTATTTTAATTAATGTCCATGAAGATACCTCTGCACATAAACTATGGAAGAAGCTTGGTGAGATGTATCAAGCCAAATCTTTAGTGAATAATATTTTCTTGAGGAAGAAGTTGTATTCCTTGAGAATGGAAGAGGGTGGACGAATTACAGACCACCTGGAAGCATTGAATATGCTTTGGCTCATTTGGCATTAGTTGGTGTTAAAATAGATGAGGAAGAGAAATGTAAGATCCTGCTTTGTTCTTTGCCTAATTCATGGGATTCTCTTGTTATGGCTATTGGGAGTACTTCTATTATTTTGAAGAATGGAGATGTGGTGGGTTCTTTGCTTTCTGAAAAGATGAGGAGGAAGGTATCCATCATTGCCAAGGAGGCCTTGAATTTTCATGGAAGACCTAAGAAAAAAGGTAAGAAGAATGAGAAGCGTGAAAAATCCAAGTCCAGGGGGAGATCTAAATCTCCTAGAAATTCCAAAGTTATTTGTTGGAACTTTGGCAAGCCTGGACATGTTCATATGGAATGCAAAGAAGAAAAGAAGAAGAAAAAGAAGAAAGTTGATTCTAATTTTGAGTCTAAGAAGGAAGATGGTGACTCATTTATTGCAGCGTTGGCAACTCATGCAGGTAATGATGCATGGTTAATTGACTCAGGTGCATCTTTCCATATGACCTTTAATAGAGATTGGTTTTCTGAATATGAAGAATTTGATGGAGGTAAGGTGTACTTGGGTGATGATTCTCATTTAGAAATTGTTGGTTGTGGTAAAGTTAAAATCAAGTTTCCTAATGGTAGAATAAAAAGGATTAATGGTTTGTTGCATATCCATGGATTAGCACAAAATTTGTTATCTGTGAGCAAACTAATAGATGCAGGTGTGCAGGTAGTATTTTCTGATGCAAGATGCAAGATAGTTAGAGGTTCTATGGTGATTGCTAGAGGTTTCATATATGGCACATTATATAAATTGGATGCATGCATTGTTGAGTGCAATAGTACTTCGGTGAAAAGCAAGTCTGTATTAGAAGTGATGGTTTCACCTTCAGTAGATGGTCACGGATTTTGGGTACCCAAGGGTGCTCTTTCTTTTGAGACAAAGTTACCTGCAAATAAAACTATGTTATGGCACCAAAGGCTTGGCCACATTGGAGAAAAGGGTCTAAGGACCTAGAAAAATAAAAACTTTGTTGAAGTCTATTTGATTGTAATCTTGAATTTGATTTATGTGAGAATTGTATTTATGGAAAACAAAACAGTGTTGAGTTTTACTCGAGTTCTCATAAATCTTGTGGTGTATTGGATCTTATTCATTCTAATGTGTTTGGTCATGTAGATGTTCCTTAGATTGGTAAATCTACATATTATGTTCTATTTATTGATGATTATAGTAGGACATGGGTATATTTCCTAAAGAGTAAATTTGAAGTTTTTAATCGATTTAAAGAATTTAAAGCAATGGTTGAGTTGCAAATTGGAAATAAAATAAAATGTTTGAGGACTGATAATGGCAGTGAATTTTTCTTTAATTATTTTGATAAATTTAATAAAGATTGTGGTATTCATAGACAAAAGATAACTATGTATTCTCCACAACATAATGGAGTTACAAAAATAATGAACAGGACATTGATGGAGAAGGCTAGGAGTATGTTGTGTAGTGCTTGTCTAGAACAAAGGTTTTAGGCTGAAGCTATTGCCACTACCTATTACTTGATTAACAAATCTCCTACATCAACTCTTGTTGATAAGATTCCTATAGAGGCATGGTCAGGTCACAAGCCTTCATTGAGACATCTTAGAGTTTTTGGTTGTGAGGCATATGCACATGTGCCAAATGAGAAGCAAACAAAGTTGGAGAACAAGGTTGTGAAATGTATCTTCATTGGATACAGTTATAGTGTGAAAGGATACAAGCTTTGGGATCCTATTGCATAGAAGGTAATACATAGTAGAAGTGTGATTTTTAGAGAAACCAAGCCTTCTTATGTTACATTGCAGCTAGAACAAAGTAAATAGGAAGATGTGATTCAATTTCCTCCTACACCTAAGAAATTTGAATCAAGGCCCAATGATAGACAAGAAGTTGAGGAGAGCTCATCTAGCTCTGGATCTTTAGAAGAGGAGGAAGAACCTCCAACTCAACTTGTTCATAGGTCTACAAGACATACACAACCACCTACAAGGTATTCACCTAATGATTGGAGACGTATTTTTTCTTTGAATACTAACATGGATGAACCCAGATCTGTAGAAGAGGCACTAGGTATGAATGATACAGAATATTGGAAGATTGCTATGGATGAAGAAATGGCATCTTTGAAAAATAATGATACATGGGATCTTGTACCATTACCTAAAGGATGAAAACCTGTTGGTTGTAAATGGGTGTTCAAGAAAAAGATTGGTTCAAATGGAAGTATTGAGAAATACAAAGCAAGGTTGGTTGTGAAGGGTTACTCTCAAGTTGAGGGTGTTGATTATGGTGAGATATTTTCCCCTGTTGTAAAAATGACATCCATTAGATTTTTATTTCTATTGTTGCTGCTTATGATTAGAGGTTGAGTAAATGGAAGTGAAAATTTCTTTCCTTCATGGTGACTTGGAGGAGGATATTTATATGACACATCGAGGAAGGTATGTGGTGAAAGGTAAAAATAGGAGTGGTTTGCAAATTGAAGAAATATTTGTATGGCTTAAAAACAAAGTCCTAGGATGTGGTACCAAAATTTGATACATATGTGTTGATTTTGTGATTTGATTGTTCCTAAATCAAATTATTGAGTTTATTCTCATGATGGTGATTGTTTTCTATTTACTTCATTATATGTTGATGATAAGTTATTTATTGGCAAGGGAAAGGTATGATTTCCATGAAATCTCAACTTGCCTACTAAATTTAAAATGTGAAAGATCTTGGTGCTTGATTCAAGCATTTCTTGGGATGGAGGCCAAAGGTAGATTCCAGACCAGGGATGCCCGGCAGCCCAAGTAGTAGATTCATTTTCACGGGATTTTGGAAACATGGGGATTATGAAGGCATTTGTGTGTTCTATTTTGGTTGTCCAGAGCAGGAACGCTCTATTTAAGGATTTTCCAGCATGTAAGAATGAGAGACATGAGAAGTACTGGGATGTAGTTGGAGGTATGATATGAACACTTCAGAACAAATACTTTTAGTGGGGATTGCTGGAATATACAATCTAGGGTGGTTCCAGGCTGGGATGCAGTTAAAAGAGTCTTTAGATATTTGTGAGGCACCTCAGACTATTCCTTATGTTATCATAGTAATATTATTGAAGATGAAATTTCCCTTGATATTCATGGTTATGTGGATTCATACTAGGTAGGTGATGTTGATAGCAAAAAATCCACCAGTGCTTATGTGTTTATTTTATTTGGTGGTGTAATTAGTTGGATGAGTAAGCAACAGGCTGCGGTTGCTTTGTCCACTACTGAAGCAGAGTATATGGAAGCTACTCATGCTTGTAAAGAAGTCATTTGGCTTAAGAGACTGTGTTCATATATTGGTATAAAACAAGGTGCAGTGACAATTTATTGTGACAATTGGAGTATGATATGTCTAGCCAAGAACCCAACATTTCTTGCCAGAACCAAGCACATTGATGTACAATATCATTTTGTTAGAGATATGGTCAAAGATGGCAAGGTGAAGTTGGTTAAGGTAGAGACTTTGATGAATGTTGTTGATTCTTTAGCTAGGCCTGTGAGCATAGAGAATTTCAAACAGTGTTTAGAGACTATGGGCCTTTCGGCCCCTAGCAATTAAAGAGATGATGTTTACACCCTCACATTGCTCTTGCAAGGTGTTTGACAAGTGAGATTTTTTGGGAAAATTTGTCTCAACCTTGCAATTATATGTATTTTATTATTGATAGGATGTATATATGTTCCCTAGTTACACTGATAGGTGTATACAATGGTAGCATAGAGTGAAATGTAAGCATGTTAACTTTTCTAGGAAACTTCTAGAATGAATGACATAAATTAAATAAAGGATATATTGTAAATCAGGACCGTTCGTTATTAGGTTTTAGATCTAATGGCAGATATTTTGTTGGATTTTCTTGCCCTAGAATGTAACTCTATTTTATGAGGGTGTTGTATTACGACTTTGATAGAGTGATTGTGATGATTTTTGAGAGTTTGATAGTGGTTGGGTTGTCTCTTGATCTCTGAGTGGTGATACTCTTGTGAGAAGCTTGCTCTGCAAGTATATTGTAATCTTTGTGATTTATTGAATAATATATTGGGTGGCTTTTGGAGTGTGGGGTTTTTCTCCCAAAAGGGTTTTCCCCACGTAAATCATTGTGTCGTGGTATGCATGATATTTATGTTTATTTTTGTTTAAGTTTCTATAGATGTTAAAGATCTGTAAAAGTTTTACATTATTCTCTTCTTGGGATTAGTGTAGGAAGTTGTTCCGCTACCTTAGATTCCTTACAAGTACAAAAGAGTGCACCACCATTACTTGCTAAGAGGGTGGATAATGAGGCACGGAATGAGCTCTAGAGGAAGAAAAACTTTTTCTCTTGCAAAGAGCCATGGGTTCTAAGACATAAATGTCTAGGTAAGGGGAAAGTTCACTATATAGAAGTCCTTTCTAACAAAGAATTAGAATTGGATGGGTCCAAAGAGTTTCATGATCTAGAAGACACCCATCTGGAGGAGGAAGATAAGGAGAAAAAAAATGTTGGTAGACCAGCATCTCTATCCAACACACATAGATACCACTCTTTCAAGGTTTGGGGATTCATTTTTGGATGAAGAGTGACTATTCTAATTGATGGAGGAGCTTCCCATAAATTCATTGATTAAGGAATTGGGAAGAGAAGAAAGCTAAACATGGAGAATTTTGAAGGCTTCATTGTCATAGTGGTGGATGGGTATAACTTACAATACAAGGAGAAATTATGAAAGCTAGACATAAATTTTGGAGATTATAAGGTTTGTGATGACTTCTATGTTATTGTTCTGGGAAAAATTGATGTAATTTTGGGTGTGTAACTTTGCTACATTCATTGGGTGAGTATACTACAAACTACCAAATGATAGAACTCAAGTTAAAATCCAATGGAAAGGATGTGGTTCTAAAGGGAATGGCTAATGGAGGTCTGTAAGTAGTATCATCTAGGTGAATGGAAATGATTTTTTTTAAGAGCCAAGTTTCTTGGACTACTAGTTGTTTGGTGATTTCAAAGGACATAGTAACCACAATAGTGTGTCTCACTTTTGGGACATCCCGATTTTTTTCTAAAATCACTTATTTTTAGAATAAATAATGATTTAAGCCTTGAGAGGTTCCATCTAAAGGGTTTTAATTGAAGAGAGTTAGATAAGATGGCCCCCTTAGATCAAACCCCCTTGGATAGAACCCCTCTAGTATTAAATCATACCCACAATGGAGTCTCCTTCACACCTATCAAAATGTTGGAAAAAAGCACTTTTTCTTTACATTTTGAGGGATTAAATGAATTCATTTATAAATTATATTTTGTAAGATCATAGCCCTCGAAACAATCTTTGTAGAAGTATAGTTTTGATATGTTTTCATTTTATCATGTATTTAATTTTTAATTTATATACTAAACATAGGTTTTTCACCAAACATCAAGTTCTTAATTCTACAAAGGTGGAAAAATAGTAAACCATTATAAAAAAATTCAAAAAATACCTTTTCCCTAGGTATGATGTTCTTGTTTCACCAAAAAATTTGGATTTCAATACATACACAAGAAGTTATGTTTCATGACATACACCTATGTCCAAATTATAGTTATAGTGACTTCAAAAATTAATTAAAAAATATGTATACATAATAAAAAATGATGAAAAAATATCATTTCCTTAGATATTGATGTGAATAACCTATATTTTTAAAATTAGAATTTTATCCATTCTAGAAAAAAGTTATGTTTGATGACATAAACATTACTTTCTAAAAAAATTGTTTACTATTTAAAACTAGTTATTAAAGGAGACGTTGAAAGATTCATGATTTATTTTAGAAAAAATAAAATTATATATATTTAGAATCTACACACAAATTTCCACAAATCACTAGTTCATGTCATCTTCAAATTCTTAACGGTTTAGTTTCTATAGGTCTCAAAAGGTGAATATTTTATTAAAAATGTTGAAATAAATGTCCATCTTGGCCAAAAAGTGAGACATAGTATTTTAATTTCACCCCTGGACTCTTCTGAAGGTAAGAATGGTCAAGTTCACATTAAATATACAAAATATTTTGGATTAGCATAGTTTGGTTTTCAATGATATACCTCTCAGCTTGCCACCAGATAAAGGTTTCCATCATATCATAGAACTTGAACTAGGATCAAAGCCAGTTATGACCACTCCTTGCCACCATCATAGAATTTATAAGGAGGAGATAGAGAAAGCAATAAAGGATTTTTTGGATATGGGCTACATCAAACCAAGCTCTAGTCCTTTCACATCTTCTATGGTGTTGGTAAAGAAGAAGGATGGCACTTTGTGGATGTGCATAGACTATTAGGCATTGAACAAGAAGACCATTAAGAACCAATACCCTATACCATGAATAGATGAGTTGATTGATGAGCTAGATGGTGTGGTATACTTTTCAAAGATTGATTTAAGGTCATAATACCACCAGATATGCATGAGGGAAGAAGATGTGTAGAAGACTTCTTTTTGGTGTCACTATGGGCATTTTGATTTCCTTTTTATACTATTTGATCTCAATAATGCTCTCACAACTTTATAATCATGCATGAATCATTTTTTTGGTAAGAATTTGAGGAATTTTTTGTTAGTTTTATTTGATGATATTTTGATCTACAACAAAACATGGGAAAAACATTTGAAGCATTTGGATATAGTCTTGTGAATTCTAGAACAACAGTATCTCTTTGAAAAGATGTCCAAATGTGAATTTTGGGTAACAAAGATATTGTATTTGGGACATGTCATAAGTGCTAAATGGGTCTAGGTTGATTAGAAAAAGATTCAAGTCATTCTAGACTGGTCACCTCCTACAAACTTGTGTTAGATAAGAGGTTTCTTTGGACTATGTAGCTATTACTTGAGGTTTATCAGAGGATTTTCTCAATCTACAGTACCTTTCACCCAATCTAACTAAAGTAGGAGTATTT